>DF365409.1:2951-24771 GCA_000787875.1 Solanum virginianum
CAGATCTCATATTCTTGTTCAGAGGGCAAAATTGTGAGGGGGAATGAGTACCTATAAGGTATACTTTGTTCGTGCCAAGAAAATTAATATTTTTTAAAACTTCGCAAAAACAGTAGCTATCCACGACAGGTCTGCAACGTGGACCTGACGCGGACTAGTTCAAAAATTTTTGAAAATTGTTCTTTTTAATCCAGGGCAATTGGGTAATAACCCGATACCTATATAAACAAAAATCCCTCATTCTTTACCCAATTTTAGCCCTAAAAACTCACCAAAAACTCTAAAATTCCTCTCTAATCTTCATCAAATTCTCCATCTATTCTCAAGGTTTTCAAGAAATCTTGTTGGAATTCAAGAAAACCAAGTCAAGCCCCAAGTCCTCCTCAAGATTCAAGATTTCCAAAACTCATCTGAATCTAAGAATTTCATTCAAGCTTCAAGCCTCCATTTCAAATCTTCTTCAAGAAACTCTCCAAAGTCAAGGTATGTGGATTTCTTTCATCGGCTCCTTTCACCATGATACCCAAGCTTCGTTTTACCTAAATTGCATGATTTAAAGTTGATTTACTCATGGGTCTTACTTATTATAAATTTCACTCCACTATGTTGGGGTTTCATGAAAGTATGATTGTTTTAGCATATTTTGAGCTATGAATCTAAGATTTATTGTGAGATTTGATAAAGTGTTTTGATGTATATTACTTGAGGGTGTTACTAAGTACCTATTTATGATTTTACAATGAATTTTCAAGAATAATTTCACTCTTGAATTGCATGATTTTATACTAGCATTATACAACCACCAAGTGTTTGATAAAACATCTTTGTAAGGATTCTTTAGGTTTTCATGATGCCCTTCCTTAATGATTTTACCTCTTGTGAGCCCTTTAATGTTAATGTTGATGCAAGGGTAATATTTGATGATGAAATATTCTTATGTTTGAAATTGGGTTCACCATTAGAGATCAAGGATGTTTTAGAGCTACTCATGTCATGATTCTAGGTTTCTCATAAGTTACCAAAGTATGATTATTATAAGTATTCCATGGGATTAGACTTAGCACCAATGGATGGAGGGTTCGCTCTCTTTCCTTGAACTATGTGCACCCATAGGACTATGTTATACCCTTGCAATACTAGTGGATCCACTTAGTACACTCTCTCTTGAGGTTCTTCCTGAAATTGGGTCGTGTTTCCGTAAGGTGAAATTCTTAATGAAATCCTTTCCAAAATTGGGTCATGTTCCCGTAAGGAAGGTTACTTCATACGAAATTGGGTCATGTTCCCATAAGTTTGTAGTATGGTTTACCTTTGCAAGTAGACCATCTCTTTACAGATGAGGGATAATCATCGAAATTCCAAGTTGTAGCTTGCTTGGACTTATTCTATGTCGGTTGAGGTCTCCTCCCACACTTATGTACTATGTTCTATAAAATTGGAATGATTTACAAGGATGTTTTACTTCAAGCATTGATCATGTATGCCATATTGTTATTATGTGTATCCAATGCTTATAATTATGCATTTTGATTATAATGCCTATCTCTTGTTGCATTGCATTCCACATACTTAGTACATTCAAATATACTAATGCATACTCTATGCCTACGTGATGTCACCATATAGGAACCAGAGCCTCGCTTAAGCATCTCCACCCAAATGGCTAGTATGGTCTCACTCAAGCTTGTTGGTGAGTTTTCCATTTTAAGGATGTTGCTTATGTTTTTATGTTATGTTCTAAGACTGTTGTTCTTTTATGTATGTACTGACTATGAGGGCGAGCCCGGTTGCTTGTATCGGCCCTCGCTCTTATCTATGTAGTAGAGGTATTGTTGGACATGTTATGTATCTATGATACGCGACTTGACCTTTTTTCTTGATATTTATAATGGAAGTCTCCCCTTAGTCCCAATTCTCCTTGTTTATGCTTATCTCTTATTGCCATTTTAATTGCTTCCACATTAGAGGATGTGTGATGATATGCTATGAGGCTTATTTGGGGTTCCTTTAGGTTCCCCATTCGCCATTCACGTCTAGGCCCTAGCCTTGGGTCGAGATAATTTCCTACAAATAAAGACTACTTATGGGGCTGAAGACTATGCTAAATTGTACATTCATGAGTTGGTTAGATTGCATGGGGTGCCCTTATCTATCATATCAGATTATGGTGCTCAATTCACTTCAAACTTTTGGAGGTCCTTCCAAAGAGGTCTTTGCACCAAGGTCTTAGTACGACCTTTCACCCTCAAATGGATGGCCAAGCCAAAAAAACTATCTAAACTCTTGAGGATATGCTTAGAGCTTGTGTATTGGAGTTTAAGGGTAGTCGGGATGATTACCTTCCTTTGATTGACTTTTCTTATAATTATAACTATCATTCTAGCATTGGTATGGCTCCTTTTGAGGTTGTCTATGGTAGATGTTGTAGATCCCCGGTTGGATGGTTTGAGGTAGGGGAAATGACTTGGTTGGGTCCGGATCTGGTTGTGGTATCTATGGAGAAGGTAAGATTGATTAGAGAAAGGTTTAAAATAGCTCAAAGTCTTCAAAAGTCCTATGCCGATGTGAGGAGAAGGGATCTTGAATTTAAGGTTGGTGATTGGGTCTAGTTGATAGTATCTCCCATGAAGGGTATGGTTCATTTTGGTAAAAAGGGTAAATTGAGTCCAAGATATGTGGGTCCTTATAGGGTGTTGAGGAGGGTTGGTAAGGTAGCCTATGAGTTAGAGTTGCCTAGTGAAATGGACATGGTTCATCTGGTTTTTCATGTATCTATGTTGAGAAAATGGGTGGCTGACCCGAATGCTATTGTCCCATTGGATGTCATGGGTGTTATTGCAGACAACTTGACTTATGAAGAGGTTCCATTAGAGATCTTGGATAGATAAGTGAAGAGGTTGAGGAAGAAGGATGTGGCTTCTATTAAGGTCCTTTGGAGGAATCAACAAGTCGCAAGTACTACATGGGAAGTCGAGGCAGACATGCAAAAGCGGTATCCCTATCTCTTCCACTCTACACAAGCATAAGGTACTAATTCTAAGTCCACTATGTGATTTCAATTCTTATGTTGAAGCCCCTATGTCATTTGCATGCATCCATGTTTATATTGACAAGTTCATGATGATTTTGACGCTTATGTTGAGACTTTTGAAATAATGTTTGAGTACATTGTTGCATTCTTATTGGTGCTGATTTCTTCATGATAACTCTTCTTATGTACGCATCTTTGACATTCGGGGATGAATGTTCCCAAGGAGTTGATATTGAAACGACTCCAAAAAGTGCCAAAAATATGCCTCGGAAGTGTCATAATCATCATTTTCATATATCTCAAAATCCGTGTGTGATATCAAAAATTCAATTTCATATTCTTAATCAGAGGGAAATATTGAGTGGAAAATGGGTCCAACCCTAGTTTTAGAGCAACCATATCAAACTTTGAAATTCCCAAAATGCAAATTCCAAAGAGCTCTCTGGACGCGGAGATGTGTATTTTTGTTGCCAGTTATTTTATCTTAGTCCAAGGCTTTAAGGCCTTGGGCCTAATTCTTTCCATGCGTAAAAATACCTATAATTAGCCATATTTCACCTTCATATCATCTAAGACATTCCCCAATACTCTCTCAAACACTTAGACAAATATTTCACTCAAAATCAAGGGTCCCAAACTCATTACGGATTTTAAGGAATTCACTGAAGCTTCAAGTTCTCAATCCAATCTTCATCAAGGAATTCTCCAAAGTTTAGGTATGTGGGTTTCAACCATTGGGTCCTTTAAACTATGATGCCCGAGCTTCCTTTTTACATAAATTTCATATTTCAAAGTTGATTTACTTATGGGTCTTACTTACTATGAATTTGACTATGAACTATGTTGGGGTTTCATAAAAGTATGACTGTTTAAGCATGTTTTGAGCTATGAATCTAGTATCTATTTTGAGATTTGACGAAGGGTTTCAATGTATATTTTATGAGGGTATTACCAAGTATTAGTGGGTTGATTTACTTCAAGTTTTCTTGCATGATTTCACTCTTGAATTGCATGGTTTTACACTAGCATTGCAAACCCACCAAGTGTTTGATAAAATGACCAGTTTAGGGTTCTTGAGATATTGATGATCCATTGCATGTCCTATGACTTGAATGACTATATGATGATGAAAGAAAGATATATATGTGTTGATTTCATGAAAAGTAACTATAGTATTGCAAGTTGACCACATCTTGTTGAGGGGGTGTTATACCTCAATCCATGGATGGTAGGATGAGACAACCATCAACCAACCAATTGAGGGGTTGATACCACAATCTCATAGTTAGTAGGGCATGACAACCATCAACCAATTGAGGGGCTGATACCTCAATCACCATGGACAGTAGGGCATGACAACTATCAACCAATTGAGGGGTTGATACTTCAATCGCCAGGGATGGTAGGCGTGACAACCATCAACAAATTGAGGGGTTAATACCTCAATCACCATGGATGGTAGGGTGTGATAACCATCAAGACATCTTTTACTACATATGTAATATGTTCTATATAAGCATATTTTACTTCAAGCACCATTCATACATGTCATATTGCTATTATACTATCTATTGCTTATGATATTGCATTTTGCCTATATTGCCTATCTCTTGTTGCATTGCATCATACATACTTAGTCCTTAAGACATGTTAATGCTATACTGTTGGCTTGTTATGTTTCTATGGTATCAAATATATCCCTTTGCCCCATATTTCCCTTTTTTCTATTTATTGTTGTTATATAATTGCTTCTGCAACTAAGGATGTGTAATGATATGCTAAGAGTCTTATTTGGGGTCCCTTCGGGTTTCCTATTTGCCGTGTTACATCTAGGCCCTAGGTCTAAGTAGTGACACCATCTTCTATTGGGTGAACCATATTTGGGCCACCCCTTTGAGTTGGTGGGCCTCCAACTCCACTTTCTCGTTTGAGTTAACACCCATAATAGACAACACCTTATACACCTCATTAATGAAATCTTGAGGGTCCTGATCTACTTTAGACCCATGGAACTCCGGCGGATTCATTCGAGTAAAATCCCTCACCCTTGAGGCCAAAGTAGAAGCATGAGGTGCTTGGGCCCCTTGGTTAAGTTTGTTGGTCGTACCATAGGCCAACATGGAGATAGCATCTTGGAACTCTTCATGAGCCACTACCCCATCTTGAGGAGTGGGGGGAGCTGATTGCTCCTTGGGTGCACAGGCTTTTATTCCCCTTGGAATGGGCATGATTTAGAATAGCAAAGAACACTCATTAGGGGAAAACTTTATCTTAACTTCTATAGCATGACATAGATCATGAAGAAGGAAAACATTTCCTAAAACTCCTCATAGCCTCTTATTCATAGTTGTGGTGCAGTTCACAACTATGAAAAGATTCTAATCAAAATGTAGTGTTGGATTTCGAGGATCATTAACAATCTAGTGCTCTAATGACACAGTGAATGGGAACCTGAAGGTACCCCAAACAAGCCTCTTAGTATATCAATTACACATCCTTGGTTGCGGAAGTAAAGTAAACAACAACAAGAATATAAACAAGGGAAAAAGGGAGTAAGGAAAGTCTTAAAGCATAGATACATCAATTGTTTGAACAACACCTCTAAACATAGATTGGGCGGGGGCCAAGACACCTTCTGTGTACACCCACATAGTATCAAATATCAACATAGAGAAATAACATGAGCAAGAGTAGCATAGCTAGTGTCCCCGAACTTGAGGACTTGCCAAAAGCTTTTCCTGAAATAATCTACTAGCCACATTGTGGATGATAAAGAGGAGCTCAGATCCCTATATGGTGATATCATGTAGGGAAAAGTATGTGTTAGTACGTTTGAATGTACTAAGTTTGTAGGATGCAATGCAACAAAACATAAGCCAATATAGTCAAAATGCATAGTAATAGGCAATAGATAAGCATAATCTTAATATGACATGCATGATCAATGCTTTAAGTAGAGTATGCTTATAAATGATTTAACTTACATAGAACATAATACATATATGGGAAAAGACCTCAACCGACAAAGAATAAGACCAAGCGAGCTACAACTTGGAATCTCGATGATTACCCCTTAACAGTAAAGAGGTGATCTACTTGCCAAGGTAAACCATACTTCAAACTTACCAGAACATCACCCAATTTCATATAAAGTAACCTTCTTTACAGGAACATGACCCAATTTCAGAAAGGATTTCATCAAGAAACTTTACTTATGGGAACACGACTCAATTTTGAGAAGAACCTCAAGAGAAAGTGTACTAAATGGATCCACTAGTAAATAAAGGGTAAAGTATACTCCTATAGTGGCATATAGTTTCAGGAAAGATAGCATCCCCTCAATCCATCAGTGCTAAGCTTAACCTCACGGAATAATTCAAATAATCAAATCTTTAGTAACTTGTAATGAACATAGAATCATATCACGAGTAGCTCTAAAACATCTTTAACCTCTAATGGTGAGCCTAATTTTTAAACATAAGAAAACATCATCATCAAACATTACCATTGCATTAACATCAAAGGCTCACAAGAGGAAAAATCTTTGAAAAGGGCTTAATCCAACATCATAGACATTTTCATGAATTCAATACATCTTTTGAAAGCCCATAATCATCATAAAGTCATTTGACTCATAAAACATGCAATAGATCATCAAAAACTTTAAGAATCCTTGAAAAGGTATTTTATCAAACATTTAGTGGGTGTTCAATGTTAGTTCAAAATTATGCAATTTAAGAGTTAGATAATACGAGAAAACTTAATGTAAATCCACCCACCAACACATAGTAAAACCCTCATGTAAGATACCTTGAAATCCATCATCAAATCTCATAATAGACCATAGATTCATAGATCAAAAATATGCATAGTCAATCAACATTTCATAAAAACCTAACATAGTTTATAGTCACAATCCATAATAAGTAATACCAATAAGTAATACAACTTAAAAATATGCAATTTTCATAAAAAGGAAGGTTGGGCACCATGGTTGAAAGAACCCAATGGTTGAAACCCACATACCTCAAACTTGGGTTTTCTTGTGATATAGATTTGAATGAGAACTTGAAGCTTGAATGAAGTTTTTGAGATCCAAAATTAAGATTGGGACACTTGAATTTAGATGATACTTGGGTTTTCTTGATGTAGTATTGAAGAAGGGTTGAAGCTTGAAGAGAGTTCTTGAGATCCGGAATTGAGCTTGGGACACTTGAATTTGGATGAAATACTTGGCTAAGTGTTAGAGAGGATTTTGAGAGTATCTTGAGTGATATAGAGTTCAAAAATGACTAAGTATAGGTATTTTTATGCACAGGAGGGCATAGGCCCAAGACCCCAAGACCATAAGCCAAAACTGAAAAATTGGGAATAAATTAACATTGATCTACGCCCCAAGCGCGTCGCGGCCAGGGCGCGGATCGTCTCTGGAATCTACAAATTTTGGAAAATGAAATTCCACTACGATTGCTCTAAAATTGAGGCTATACACATTTCCCACTCAATTTTGCCCCCTGATCATGAATAAGAAGTCAGATATTCGATATCATGCACGGATCTTGAGATATATGGAAATTATGATTATAGGCATTTCTAAGGCACATTTTTGGGCATTTTTGGGGCATTTCAATATCTCCCCCTTGGAAATATTCATCTCTAAATGTCAAGAAAACATACATAAGAGAAGTAGTCATGAATATTTTAGCTCGACACGAACGCAGCAAAAGCACTTAAACATCATTTTCAAAAATCTCAATATGAATATCAAAATCACCATAAACTTGTCAACATAAACATGAATGCATGCAAATGACATAAGGGCTGAAACTGAAGTCTTGAAATCATAGAAGGGCTTAGTAAGCTTGAACAGAATGAAAGTGGTATGAATATTGCTTCTTGACATCTGTTCTGGCTCCTCATGGGACACTCTCAACTTGATGGTTCTTCCAAAGGACCTTGACTTACACCACATCTTTTTTCCCCAACCTTAAACTCAAGATCTCTCCTTCTTACATCGGAATAGGACTCTTGCCTACTTTAAGCCATTTTCAAGACACCTTCTGTGTACACCCACATAGTATCAAATATCAACATAGAGAAATAACATGAGCAAGAGTAGCATAGCTAGTGTCCCCTCAACCTGACCTCCTTCAAAGCTCCCATAACCAAATTCGGTACAATCAAAGTAATCTCACCAACACACCTCTCTCAAATCTCCATACATCTTTGTAGAACCGAGGTGAATGGAAACTGAGGTGAATGAAATAGGATGAATTATGGCCTTCCTTTAAGATCAACTCTTTCAAATCACCCACATTAGGCACACACAATCTACCTTGGTACCTAAAGGCACCATCTTCCCCTTGGGAGAAAACCTCCACTTTACCATCCTTCACCAAGGCCTTCAACTCTAGCAAGACAGGGTCAAGATCTTGTTTTGCCTTTACCTCCTCGATCAATGAAGATTTAGAACCATCAACATCCACTACACCACATTACCAACTCCATCCAACTAACCCCCAACCTAGAAAACTAGTATACTTCTATAACCACCTTTTTGTTACCCACAATTCATACTTATCATATTTAGCAAACAAGCTCTCATCCATTCAAATTCACAACATTATCCTCAAATGCCTTACATGCTACTCTTCACTCTGGGAATAGATCAAGTTACCACCAAATAAAACCATCCCAAACAAGTTAAGGTAGGGTTTGAATACCATATTCATAAGATCCAAAACATAGTCAGTGCATTAGCCAAGCCAAAAGACATTACCCCAAATTCAAAATATAGGAAAGGATATCAAGATCTCATTGACCACCGGATTCAACTTAATACGAAAGAACTTTAGACTCAACATCCCTAACCCTCACAAGATGATTGAGACACCCATGGGCTTTAATGCAAGAAATGATTTTACCCTTGACCACCACATCATGACTCTCCCACTCAAGGACTAGTTCATTAGGGAATTGGAGCTTGACTCTATGAGTTCTATAATCAATAGAAGTATAATATGCATGCAACCAATCCATCCCAAGAATGACATCAAAACCCATCATATCTAATTCAACAAAATCACAAGGCAAGACTTTATGAAAAATAAACATGAGACAATTTCTATAGACTCTCTCCTAGCACAATGGACTCACCAATGGGGGTAGACACTTTATAAGGTTCACACAATAATTCAGAGATAACATAAAGTTTTTTGGCAACAAAAGGAGTAATAAAAGAAAAGTGGCACCCGATATATCCATGCATACACATAAAATCAAAAACCTTAACATACCGATGATAACACTAGGCACCTCATCCACCCCTTTCCTCCCTTGAAGAGCTTATAATCTATTTTGCCTTGGCTTATCCCTTGTTGATCTCCCCTTCTTCTTTGGCCCGCATTAGTACCTTGGCCTTGAGGACCACCATCTCCACCTGTGGGTTGAGCATGAGCACAATCACTAACATTGTGACCAAATTCACCACAACCAAAGCAAGCATTCTTCAAACATAGGCCACCATGCCCTTTCCCATACTTTAGACATCTAGGTTTTGTCACCCCCTCATTAACTCCTTGGAATCTTTGATTTGGCACTCTATCATAGGTAAACTCCTTGTTGGAAGCATTGAATGAATCTTGGCCTTGGGACTTGTGGCTTTGAGGAAACCAGCCACCCTTGGAACCTTGGAATCTACCTTCAAAATGGGCCCTCTTGGCCTGACCACTCCTTTTCTTTCTTAACTTTTCCCCCTCTAGTTGTTTGGCATAAGTCATGAGGCAGGAGAAAACCATATCAGCCATCAACATGGCATTACAACACTCCTTATTTACCAAGTCGGACACATCAACATAAATTTGTTCATCGTAGACCTCGGTTTGGCAAATAATCATGGGGCATACTTTGAGAGTTGGTTGAACTTGAGGGCATACTCCCTCACACTCATAGACCTTTGCTTTAGATTCATAAATTCCATCACTTTGGCCTCCTTTAACTCTTTAGGAAAGAAATGGTTGAGAAATGCCGCCTTCAACTCTTCCCAAAGAATAGCATTATTATTCCCCTTCTCCATCTTCCATTGGGTGAATCATATTTGGGCCACCCCTTTGAGTTGGTACGCCGCCAACTCCGCTTTCTCCTCCGAGTTAACAACCATAATAGACAATACCTTATACACCTCATCAATGAAATCTTGAGGGTCCTTGTAAACTTTAGACCCATGGAACTCCGACGGATTCATTCTAGTAAAATCCCTCACCCTTGAGGCCAGAGTGGAAGCATGAGGAGCTTGGGCCCCTTGGTTGATTTGGTTGGTCATAACATAGGCCAACATAGTGATAGCATCTCGGAACTCTTCATGAGCCACTCCCCCATCTTGAGGAGCGAGAGGAGCTAGTTGCTCCTCAGGTGTACGGGCTCTTCTTTCCTTTGGAATTGGCATGATCTAGAATAGCAAAGAACATTCATTAGGGGAAAACCTTAACTTCTATAGCATGACATAGATCATGAAGAAGGAAAATATTTCCTAAAATGCCTCATGGCCTCTTTTTCATAGTTGTGGTACACTTCACAACCATGAACAAGACTCTAATTGATGCATTGTGTTTGGTTCTGAGGACCATTAACAACCTAGTGCTCTGATGACATGGTGAATAGGAACCCAAAGGGACCCCAAACAAGTCTCTTAGCATATTAATTACACATCCTTGGTCGCGGAAGCAAAGTAAACAATAACAAGAATCTAAACAAGGAAAAAAGGGACTAAGAGAAGTCTTGATCTTACAAAGCATAAAGAGTCAAAGCTCAAAGCATCGATACATCAACTATTCCAACAACACCTCTAAAAATAGATTGGACGGGGTCCAAGACACCTTTCGGGCTCACCCTCATAGTATCAAAGTTCAACAAAGAGAAATACTATGAGCAAGAATAGCATAGCTAGTGTCCCCGAACTTGAGGACTCACCAAAAACTTTTCTTTGAATAATCTCACTAGCCATACGGAGGATGATCAAGAGGAGCTTTGGTCCCTACATAGTGATATCATGTAGGCAAAGGTACTAAGTATGTAGGATGCAATACAACAAGACATAATCCAATATAGTCAAAATGCATAGTAATAGGCAATAGATAAGCATAATCTCAATATGACATGCATGATCCATGTTTTAAGTAAAATATGCTTATAAATCATTTAACTTACATAGAACATAACACATATGTGGGAAAGGACCTCAACCGAAAAAGAATAAGACCAAGCGAGCTACAACTTGGAATCCCGATAACCACCCCTCATCGGTAAAGAGGTGGTCTACTTGCCAAGGTAAACCATACTTCAAACTTACCAGAACATGACTTAATTTAGTATGAAGTAACCTTCCTTATGGGAACATGACCCAATTTCGGAAAGGCTTTTATCAGGAAACTTTACCTGATGGGAACATGACTTAATTTCAGGAAGAACCTCAAGAGAAAGTGTTATAAATGGATACACTAGTAAAGCAAGGGTAAAGTATACTCCTATGTTAGCATATAGTTTGAGGAAAAGAGCATCCCCTCAATCCATCGGTGCTAAGCCTAATCCTATTAATTAATTAAAATAATCATATCTTTAGTAACTTGTAATGAACATAGAATGATAACACGAGTAGCTCTAAAACATCTTTAACCTCTATGGTGAGCCTAACTTTTAAACATAAGAAAACATCATCATCAAACATTACCCTTGCATTAACATCAAAGGCTCACAAGAGGAAAAATCTTTGAAAAGGGCTTAATCCAATATCTTAGACATTTTCATGAATTCAATACATCTTTTGAAAGCCCATAATCATCATAAAGTCATTTGACTCATAAAACATGCAATAGATCATCAAAAACTTTAAGAATCCTTGAAAAGGTATTTTATTAAACACTTAGTGGGTATGCAATGTTAGTTCAAAATCATGCAATTCAAGAGTGAGATAATATGAGAAAACTCAATGTAAATCAAGCCACCAACACATAGTACAACCCTCATGTAAATACCTTGAAATCCATCATCAAATCTCATAATAGATCATAGATTCATAGCTCAAAAATATGCATAATCAATCAACATTTCATAAAACCCCAACATAGTTTATGGTCATAATCTATAATAAGTAATACACATAAGTAATACAACTTGAAAATATGTAATTTTCATAAAAAGGAAGGTTGGGAACCATGTGAAAGAACCCAATGGTTGAAACCCACATACCTCAAACTTGGGTTTTCTTGATGTAGTCTTGAAGGAGGCTTTAAGCTTGAAGAGAGTTCTTGAGATCCAAAATTGAGCATGAGACACTTGAATTTGGATGAAATATTTGGTTAAGTGCTGGTGAGGATTTTGAGAGTGTCTTGAGTGATATAGAGTTGAAAATGACTAACTATAGGTGTTTTTATGTATAGGAGAGCATAGGCCCAAGACCCCAAGGCCTTAGGCCAAAACTAAAAAACTGAGAACAAAATAACACTAATCCGTGCCCCTAGAGCATCGCGGACAGGGCGCAGATCGTCTCTGGAATCTGTAAATTTTGGAAAATGAAATTTTACTACTGTTGCTTTAAAATTGGAGTTATACCCATTTTCTACTCAATTTTTGCCCCTGATCATGAATATGAAGTTGACTTTTTGATATCACACACAGATTTTGAGATTTATAGAAATTACGATTATGGGCATTTTCGAGGCACATTTTCGGGCATTTTTGGGGCGTTTCATAAACTATATAGGACACCCAAAAAAATGTTTGCTAGCTTGAAAATCTCGACAGAGGTGGCCTAGGAAAAAGTTATGACAAAAAAAATACTCCCCCTAGAACTACGTTGTGACTTGATCCTTTTCATTGAGGTACGTAAGTACTTGGAATTATATTCTAAGTTCAGTTGCATAAGTTTTAAAAATATTATATATCCCTACCATATTCCTTATGAGGGTAAAGCCCTGTGGAATGCTTTAGGCTTTCAAATTCGGTCACATTTGTAAATTGAAGTTTTCAAATTTCTCAAGTCTGCAAGTTGAAAGTCCCCGAGTCTACAAGTTGGTTCTTAAATTAACTAAGTATGCAAGTTGAAGTCTTTGATTCTCCAAATATGCAAATCAAAGTCTTCAAATTCTTCAAGTATGTAAGTTAAATTCTTTAAATTCTTCGAGCTTGCATGTTGAAGCCTTTGATTCTCCAAGTATGCAAGTCAAAGTCTTCAAATTCTTCAAGTATGTAAGTTGAAGTCTTCGAATTCTTTGAGTTTGCAAGTTGAAGTCTTTGATTCTCCAAGTATGCATATCAAAGTCTTCAATTTCTTTAAGTATACAAGGGAGAGTCTTCAAATTCTTCGAGTTTACAAGTTGAAGTCTTTAATTCTCTAAGTATGCAAATCAAAGTCTTCAAAATTCTTCAAGCATACAAGTTAAAGTCTTCGAATTCTTCGAGTTTGTAAGTTGAAGTGTTCATATCCTCCAAGTATGCATGTTGAAGCATTTATAAATTTCAAGTTTGTAAGTTAAAGTCTACAAATTCTTCAAGTATGTGATTTGGGATTTCAAATCAATCAAGTATGCATATTAAAGACTTTAAATTCTCAAAATTTGCAATTTGAAGTCTTCAAATTTTCTTCTTCTTAAAGCTGAAGTTTCAAATCCACCATGTTTATGAGTCAGATTCTTTAAAGTTGTTGAGTCCAAAAGTTAAAGCCTTCAAGCCTTGGCCTTTAAATTTACCTTTCTTAAGTCTAAAATGAGTAACTATCTCTTTGCATCTTGGGGATTCCTTCAAATTGCCTTTCTTGGGGCAAAGACAAATATCCATCCCTTTATGCAACAAGAATATCTCTATATTATCATACCTTAAGGTGGACAAATTTGTCCCTTTGTACCTTAAGTTGGCTTTCATGAATTCATTCTTAAAAGGATCTCTAAATTTCGATGCCTTAAGGTGGACAAAACTTGTCCCTTTGCACTTTAAGCTGGCCATTTCCTAGGCTTATTCTTAAAAGGATCTCTAAATTTCTATGTCTTAAGGTGGACTAAATTTGTCCCTGCGCACCTTACGATGGCCTCTTCACACCTTATGATTAGGCACTTGGAATATTGCAAAGCCTCGAATTGGAGATCTTATATGTTTAAACATTTAAAACATTGTAAAGCCTCAAATTGGAGATCCCATGTGTTTAAACATTTGGAACATTGTAAAGCCTCGAATTAGTGATCTATTATGTTTAAACATTTAGAACATTGTAAAGCCTCAAATTGGTGATCCGTTATGTTTAAGCATTTAGAACATTGTAAAGCCTCAAATTGGTGGTCCCTTATGTTTAAATATTTGAAAAATTGTAAAGCCTTGAATTGGAGATCTCATGTGTTTAAACATTTGGAACATTATAAAACCTCAAATTAGTGATCGATAACATTGTAAAACCTTGAATTGGTGATCCCTTATGTTTAAACATTGGGAACATTGTAAAGTATCGAATTGGTAGTCTCTTATATTTAAACATTTGGAATATTGTAAAGTCTTGAATTGGTGATCTCAAGGCGTAAATGTGGATGCATCCCTTCACACCTCAAGAGCAAATTCCTGTGATACGATAAATCTTGAATTTATGGCCCTACAAAAAAGAAAAAGGGAGAGAAACAGTACAAACGTCCAAGCAAAAAAAATTACTTGAGAGCAAAGATCCCTTAGCCCGTAAGCAGGTTCAATGATTTGTGAACAATAGAAATATTGGCCCTATTTATAGGGAAGCAAAATGTGCATGGTTGACTCCTAGTAGGATACCGATTAGGAGAATTATCAATATTTGCAAAGATTTTGTAAAATTCCAACACTAAACAAGATGCTTATGGCGTGGAACTCACAAATAATCTGTATCAAAATTGAATTGTGCCACAACATGTGGTTCAGGTGATATGTTTACCAGGAAGTGACTTTGATGTGACCAATGTGTTAATTATTAATATTGTTAACAATATTTAGATTGTGCCGCAACATGTGGACTAGGTGGCGTGTTTACCTGGAGGTAACTTTAAAATGACAAAATGGTGACTTGTTAGCATTTGTTAATAATATTTTGGGTCATTTCATGTTTACATGTCAAATATATTTCCACCCCTTACCAATTGTGGTGCAAAGAGAAATACATTTTCATTTCCCTAATTTCGAGGAACATCAAAGCAATACTTCAAGTCTAGTCTTAAAAACAAAAATTCTCAACAAGACTTGAAGTAAGGGGCATTAATAATTACATAAAATTTATTAAAATATAAATTTTAGAAAATTATTCAAATTATATTAAATTAAAAATATATTAGTCTAAACAAATATTACGGATTTATATAATTTAGTTAATCAATTAAGTCCAATAAATATGAATTTAATTAAGAAGTATTTAGATAAATAATACATTATATTAAATCCTACCCTTTTTAGGGTACTTTTTTTAATTATGATATATAGCATATTTTACTAATAAATTACAAGAACACCATTTTCGTTCTTCCTCTTCTTCTCTTTCTCGTTCTTCTTCTCCTTCTCTTTCTCTTTCTTCTCTTTCTTTGCCAGTTTTTCTTTCTTTCTTTTTTTGTTCCCTTTTTTCTCTCTTTCTCCCTCTCTTCATCTCTAATATTATTTTTATTATAAATTTTATTATTATTATTTCAATAAATGTAACACATTTTTTAATAATGTAAAATCAGTTAAAATCATATTGAAATATTTAAAATTCACATTTTGCATTGAAAGATGCTTATAATATATATTATTTACTGAATTTTAAATGTTTTATAGTTTATTTTTTATTATATTCTCTTATTAATGATGTTAAAATAATTATTATATTGTCACGCCCCGGGAGGGTACCCTTGGTGTGGCTAGTACTTGAAGAACCATTGTTGATTCCCCAAGAGAATCACCTGGCCTCATCATCACATTAACTCGACAGCGGAAGAAAGAACTCAAAATATAAATACCTCATATGCACAAAAGAAAATAAATGTATAACTCTGTTGTATCATAATTTCGAATGAGATAAATCTAGGTATATCACTGCTCAAATACTCTTCTACTCAAGGTCTATGAAGCCTCTACTCAACAATCTAGATGGTGTCATGACAGGCCATGAACGCCCCAAATCAAAGTAAAGAAAATACTTGGTCGATTCAAAAGAAGAAGGGCTCCTCCGAAATGCAAAGAGGGCTCACCAACTCTAGAAAATGCACTGAATTGGACCTCAACAATACGCGGGCTGAAGTCCTCTATCACCTATAGCTGCATCATAAAAAGATGTAGGCCTGAATGGACGTCAGTATATGGAATATATTGGTATGTAAAATAGCTCAAGAAAGTAAAACTCAACTCGCTCATCTCGACTCAATAACTCATGCTCAGCTCAATATATGCAAGTTTGAAGTAAATCATGCTTTTTTAAGAAAAACATACTCAGTAAAAATAAGTTTCATTTAAAATATTATGCTCAATCAAGGTTACTTAGGAGTTTCTCTTAACCGACATCCACATCCCATCACCTTTTATTTTGTGATGCACAACAAAGGCGACGTCCTTGTCACGCCCATCCTAAACGTGCCACGGTAAAAGATGATCAACTCTCTCTTGGATCCATAATAAATGTCCACTTGCGGTGTCACGACCCAAGCCTAGGGCCTTGATGTGATACGGCGAATGGGCAACTCGAAGGAATCCCAAACAAGCTTCTTAACTTATCACTACACATCATTGGTCGTAGAAGCATATAAAAGACATAAAGAGTGAGAATAGGGATAAAGAGGCTAAGGGGAAAGCTTGCATAATATCATAATCAAGAGACAAAGAGTCAAAGCTCATATCATAGATACACAACATGTCCAACAAACACTTCTAATACTTAGATAAGAGCGGGGGCCAAGACAAAAAAATCGAGCTTACCCTCATAGTCAAAATAGAAAATAAGGAAGAGTGTCTCAATACATAATAAGAGAAATATAGACTAAGGTCCCCAAAGAAATATTAAAGTAACTCATACTCATATAGGATATCATATGTGTAGAAGAGACCAAGCTAGTTTTTTGTCACGACCCAAACCTAGGGCCTAAATATGACATGACAAATGGAAAAACCTAAGGAAACCCCAAACAAGCCACTTAACTTGTCATTACACATCCTTGGTCACGAAAGCATATAAAATACATATAGAATAGAATAGGGCATTGGGGCTAAGGGAAAACTTTGCAACATATCAACATAAAGAGACAAGGAATCATAGCTCATATCATAAATACTTAACTTGTCCAACAAATACCTCTAAATACATAGATAGAGCGGGGACTAAGAGAAAGTAACTGAGCTCACCCTCATAGTCAAATAGAACATAAGATAGCGTCTCAATACATATATAAGAGGAAAACATAAATCCAAAGTCCCCAAAATGGAGGACTCACCAACAAGCTTGGAATAACACCATCTAGCTAGGTGGAGGAGGAGGATGATCAACTTGGGCACCGGTTCCTACATGGTGATATCATGTAGGCAAGAGTATGCGTTAGTACGTTTAAATGTACTAAGTATGTGGGATGCAATGCAACATGAGATAAGCGTCATAGTCAACATATATAAGAATAGGAAATAGGCATGATATAGCAATATAACATGTATGATCAATGCATAAGTAAAACATTCTTAAGTAATTTATACTCATATAGAATATCATATGTGTAGAAAAGACCAAGCTAGCTATTGAAGGCATAAACCCTTTGGTGGTTGTGTGGTATAAACCCCTCACATGGTTGATGGTAATCATACCTTACCAACATGGTGATGAAGTATAAACCCCTCGCATGGTTGATGAGTATAAACCCCCAATATGGTTACCCGAGCTCTTGTCCCCCCAGATCAAGTATGGTCTAATATAACACTTTATATAAGATTTATCATAGGCTCTAATGCAACATTTCATATAGGAATAATCATATACATAAGCTCATTTCATCATCATAACATCAGTCATATCATATCTCATGCTTTGGACCTTCATTTCCTCATGAAACCATAATCGGACATTTTATCAAACGCCTCGGGGGTGTGTAATGGAGGTAAAAGACTATGCAATTTAGAGATGAAATCATGCAAAAAAAATCATTATAAAACCATCAATCAACACCTTGCAACACCCCTAAAACATTCACATCAAAATCCCTCATCAAATCCAAGATTTGAAGCTCAAAACATGTTAAAACAACCATACTTTCATGAACTAAAATCACTATGCAGTAAATTTCTCAATATACAAGACCCACATGTAAAATCAACTTTAAATCATATAATATTAGTAAAAAAGAGGCTTAGGAACCATGAGTGGAAGGACCTAATGGTTCAACACTACATACCTTAGCTTTGGAGAAGATCTTGGTGAAGGTTGACAATGGAGACTTGAAGCTTGAAGAGAATCCTTAAATCCGGATAAGGGTTTTGAGTCTTTGAATTTGGAGTGAAAGTAAGGCTAAGTGTTTTGGGGAGTATTGGAAAATATTCAGAATGATATAAGGGTGAAATTTGACTAAGTGTAGATAAAAACACGTTTGGAAGAACTTGGGCCCAATACTTAGAATATTTTCGACCGTATAAGAAAAACTGCCAGGTGAAAAACACGTCTCTGCATCCCGGAGAGGGATTTGTACTAAAGCGCGCCCAAGGCACATCGCGAAAGCATCGCGAACAGCTCACTGAAAATTGTCCCTTAAAAATTTATAATTGCTATTCTTTCGCTCTTAATCGAGATTAGACCCTTTTTCACCTAATTTTGACCCCCTGATCACAAATATGAAGTCAAATTTTAGAAATAACGAAAGGAATTTTAGATATATGAAAATTAAAATCTGGGCATTCGAGGCACGTTTTTGGGCACTTTTGGGGGCCGTTTTAATATCTCCCCTTGGTAATATTCGTCACCGAATGTAAAAGAGATGTACAAGATAAGACTAATCATGAACAAATCAGCCCTAACTAGAATGCAACATAACATGCAAAATACCATTTTCAAATCCTCATCATAAGTGTAAAATCATCATAAATTTACCAACTTAAACATGAACGCACATGAATGATATAGGGGCTGAAATGTAGAACTTGAAGTCATATATGAGACTTAGAATTAGTACCTTAGGCTTGAGTGGAGTGGAAAAGATAAGAATATTGCTTTTGCATGTCCGTTTCGGCCTCCCAAGTGAATGGACAAAATCCATTTCACTAGGCAACTTCAACTCATAAGTTACCTTGCCAACCCTCTTAATCACCTCATAAGGACCAACATAACTTGGACTCAACTTCCCCTTTTTACTAAAATGGACTACACCTTTCATTGGAGAAACTTTCAAATAAACCCAATCACCCACTTGGAATTCTAGGTCTCTTCTTCTCACATTGGCATAGGATTTTTGACGACTTTGGGCTGTCCTTAACCTTTCCTTAATCATCTTAACCTTCTCAAAAGCTTCCATAACCATATCCGCCCCCAATAAAGCCACCTATCCAACCACAAACCAACCCATCGGTGATCTACAATGTCTCCCATAAAGAGCCTCAAATGGAGCCATACCAATGCTAAAGTGATAGTTATTGTTGTAGGCAACCTCAATCAATGGAAGATGGTCCTCCCAAATATCTTTAAGCTCCAAGACACAAGCCCTAAGCATATCCTCCAAGTGTTTGAATCATCCATTCGGCTTGCCCATCCATTTGAGAGTGGAAGGTCATACTAAGGTGAACTTTGGTACCAAGACCCCTTTGAAAAGATCTCCAAAAGTGTGAAGTAAATTGTGCACCCCGATCTGATATGATGGATAAAAGAACCCCATGTAACCTCATTAACTCATGGATGTATAACCTTGCATACTCTTTAGACCCATATATATTCTTGACCGGTAAAAAGTGAGCCGATTTCATCATCCTATCAACCACCACCCATATGGAATCAAAACCTTTCCTAGTCTTGGGCAACACAACTACAAAATCCATGTTAATCACCTCCCACTTCTAAGTGGGAATCTCTAAGTCTTCGGTTAGGCCACCCGGCCTTTGATGTTCGTCCTTGACTTGTTGGCAACTATTGCAACCGAAAACAAATTCAGCAATGCCCCTCTATATGCCTCCCCACCAATACACATCCTTTAAGTCTCTATATATTTTGGTAGAGCCAGGGTGGATAGAATAAGAGGAATCACGGGCACCATCAAGAATTCTCTCCCTCAAACAATCAACACTTGGCACACACAACCTACCTTGGTATCTAAGGGTCCCATCTCCCCGTTGGGAGAATCTCTATTTTTCCCTCTTTCACCAAGGCCTTCAATTCAACTAAGGAGGAGTTCAGGTCTTGCTTTGCTATCACCTGATCAATCAAAGAAGATTTAGAACCATCAACAACAACCACACCATTACCCACAAAAGATCTTTTTGAGTGAAGACATATTGAAAGCTCTTATGATTGGTGAAGACATCAACATGCACCCCATACAAATAATGATGCCAAATCTTTAATGCAAATACCACGGCGGCTAATTCAATATCATGAGTAGGGTAGTTCTTTTCATACACCATGAGTTGTCTAGAAGTATAGGCTATGACCTTACCGTTTTGCATTAGCATACAACCCAAACCAACTCTAGATACATCACAATACACTACAAAACCCTCAAGCCCATCCGGTAGTGACAACATAGGAGCAGACACTAGTCTATCTTTCAATGTTTGGAAACTTTTCACACATTCACCAGTCCATACAAACTTTACCTTATTTTGAGTCAATTTTGTCATAGGAGAAGCAATAGAGGAGGACCCATTCGCAAACCTTCTATAGTAACCCACAAGGCCCAAGAAACTCCTAATGTCCAACGGGGTCAATGGTCTAGGCCAATTTCTAATCACATTAGTTTTTTTAGGATCCACTTTTATACCATCCCCCGACACCACATGACCCAAGAATGCAACATCCTTCAACCAAAATTCACACTTGTCATATTTAGCATAGAATCTCTCCTCCCTCAATCTTTGCAACACTACCCTCAAATGGCCCATATGCTCTTCTCTACTATGGTAATAGATCAAAATATCATCAATGAAGACCACAACAAAGGAATCAAGGTAGGGTTTGAAGACCATATGGAAATATGAATAGGACTCTAATCGACGTGGTGTGTTGGACTGTAAGGATCTATCAACCTAGTGCTCTGATACCAAGTTAGATCCATGAAGATGGTCGGTGCACTAGTCAATCCAAAGGACATCACCACGAATTCATAATGCTCATATCTAGTCTGGAAGGCCATCATAGGAATATCGCACTCCCTCACCCTCACTTGATGGTACTCGGACTGAAGATCAATCTTAGAGAAAAAGCTAGCCCCTTGCAATTGGTCAAACAAGTCATAAATCCTTGGAAAAGGATATCTATTCTTTATAGTGACCCTATTGAGTTGCCGATAGTCAATGCACATTCTAACCGACCCATCTTTCTTCTTTACAAATAACACCGGTACACCCCAAGGTGATTGGTTAGGTCTAATAATCCCTTTTCCAACAAATCTTTCTATTACTCTTTTAACTCCTTCAACTAAGGGGGAATGGAGATAGGTTGAGTCGGGAAGGAGATCTATGCCAAAATCTATCTTTCTTTCAGGTGGGACACCGGGAAGGTCATTTGGGAAAACATCCAGAAACTCATTTACAATCGGGACCGACTCAATGGAAGGGACTTTGGACTCCACATCTTTGACCCTCACA
>DF365408.1:10043-26235 GCA_000787875.1 Solanum virginianum
TGGGACAATCTTCCATCTCTCCTTGTGCCCTGACTGATTTCCATCTCTATTCCAGCATGCCAAAGCTTCTTTTAGTTCCCTGGCATAGACCAACTGATGCCCCTTGCGTTGATGAAAATATGCAAAAGTTTCATAGTCTCCTTACAATGTAAGAAGAGATGTTTTAAATATTTTTCTTTGCCCTCTATACCTCTATACTTTTCTTTGAGCTGCTCTGATGTTTGTTACTCAAGTTGAGGGTCTTGGAAATCGTCTCAAGGTTTGCGTACACTCTATTTGATGCCAACAGTGACACGATGATCTGGAACTTGACAAAAAATGGTCTCTTTTGCATTAGGATTGCATACAAGCACATATCCGCGGGTATCAACGGCAATTAGGAACAGTCTTTAAAGGATTTCAAATGGATCTGGGCGATAAAAGCTCCCAACAAGATCAAAACATTCCTCTGGATTTTCCATCATGGCAGACTACCAACAAGCCTCTCCTTCCACAACATAGGGCTAAACATCAATCCTAAATTGTCATTATTGTGACTCCCCAAGAGAGAATACCAATCATATATTGTTCCAATGCCACAATGCATCTGAATTATGGAAGAAAATCTTAGAGAACAGCTCTAGTGCCCAAGCATTAGACCTCAACACCAACCATAATGATAACTGGATCGCCACTTAGAACAGCCTTTAAAGGAAGCCCTAAGCTGCTATAATTTCCTGGGACAATGCTAATCCTTTTATGCGTGTGGAACATCTGACTTACAAGAAACAACCACCTCTTCAACAGTAAGAAGAAGATGGTCAGTGTTGATAACAATCAGTCAAGCCACTGAATATCAGCTAATAGTTGTCTAAAGACAAAAAAAACTATGAGCCCAAATACCACAATTCATGTTAAGTGGATCCCCCGATTGTGGGAGCTTACATACTCAACATCGATGGAACAATAAAAGTAGCCCTGGGTCGGGAGTGCCTGAAGGGGTTTCCAAGGACCATATGGGAAAGTGGATCCTGGGATTTATAAAGAAAATGCCCCTCACTGACTCCACAATGGCTGAGCTCCAAGCCCTCAAACGAGGCTTGATGCTGAGTATCAATCACAACCTAATGCAATTGAAGTTAACTCTGACTCAACTAACATAATTAGTAAGATCTCACGTGATCACATGCTTTATAACAACCTAATCATTGAGTGCAAGTCCTTAATGCATACGATAAAGGTTCCCGTGATGGCACACATGTTCAAAAAGCAGAATAGAGTGGCAGGTGCGATGGCAAAGGAAGGAATAAGGAATGCAGTGCTTGATGTGCCAATCATTTTGCAAGTTTCTCCCATGTGTGCACAACAGGTGTTAGAAGCAAACATTCTAGGAATTACTTTTACTAGAACAACTATCAATGAAGACAATTTTTCCCAGGGACTAGATGCGGCCCAAACAATTATTAATAGGAATTTCTCAATGAGGGACACTACAAAGTAACTGCTCTTATTATTATTAATATAACATTATGATATCATTTGGTCCCAAAAAACCCAGAATGTCTCCTATGTTTTGGACTATACTGGGTTTTTTTGTTGTTGGATCCTCGAATGATCCCTCCCACCATGATCAATAATAGATTGCTTACATTCATTGAACATGAACCAATTTGCACTTCTCTTCTTAACCTAAAACATAATTCGCTCGGAGTATACTTCATGATACTTACAACTTCGATTTTAACATTACAATGTTGACGTTAAGTATAATTCGAAACTAAGAAAAAATTGATTAGATTTAATGACAGAAGGCACTCAGTTGTAATATGTAATAGAGAAGATACATAGATAGACTGCTAAGCTCAGGATTCTTTTATCTGGAATGACAAAATGCAATTGCAATTTCATTATGAATTAGCCAAACATAATAGTTCTGATGCCTCTTAATTGTTTGCAAAAACATCCTAACACTACATTAGACCATTGAAACATCTAGTGGGCTAACAACATGGCTGAACAATAAAAGGAAAAGAAGAAAGTGAGTTGGACAAAAGTAACAAAACAAAGTATAGCCACTAAACTACCAGAAGTACAGAGAAATATAATTACAGCTATTCAAATACAGATTACCATAAAGAAATCATTTCTTCTACAATAATTAAGCAACACTAAGATCCTTAATGTTTCACAGCAAGAAAAAGGAGGCAGAAAGAAATAGCAATGAAACGAAACTAAATACCTGGTACAAATCTTGGCCTCTGCAGGGAAGCTCCATAAATCATAGGACTAAAGTTGGAGTCATTATAATAATAATTGTCAATCACACTCTTCAAGAACCGAAAATAAAGAGGTGACAATTCAAGATCATCCTCCACAACAAAGGCAAACTCATCATCCGAGCTAGGCCACCAAGCCTCCAACCACTGAGCCTGAAGTCCAGCATTAGAAGTCCTATAATGAACCAACTTTTCCCCATATTTCCAAGAAAACCCATCAACGAAATCAAGAATTCTTTTCGAAAGATTCAATTTTTGGTCGATTTCCTCATGCCCATTTGGGGAATCTTGAAAATGATCAATGTAGATATGGAGATGAACAACATGGTCATCATAGTGTGCTTTGGAAAGTGAATTGAGACACCTAGAGAGGGACTCAAGGCGGTTAAAGGTGAGAACTTTGATGATAAAAGTGAAGTTTTGGTGCTTTTGGGGGTTGTTGGGGTTAAAGGAGAGAGAATTTACGGAATTCAAGTTTGAAGGGTGGTAAGAGAAGAGGAAAAGAGCAGAAAGAGAGAGGAGAATGAAAAGTGGGATGTAATTCTTCAAGGTTTTCTTAGGTTGTGCCATATGATTGTTCAGTTTTGCCATTCTTTTTTACAAAGAGGTTTTCATGGATATAAGCTTCCAAGTTGGATCCAAGAAGAAAGTGTGAATGCAAAGTTTCAGGTGAAATCTTACATTGACCCTACGACTTTTTGAGCGGATTAGCCTTTAAAGGAAGCCCTAAGCTGCTATAATTTCCTGGGACAATGCTAATCCTTTTATGCGTGTGGAACATCTGACTTACAAGAAACAACCACCTCTTCAACAGTAAGAAGAAGATGGTCAGTGTTGATAACAATCAATAGTAGAATAATTGATTAGTAGGGTTAGGTGGTTCGAGTTTAGTAGGGTTAGGTGGTTCGAGTTTAGTAGGGTTAGGTGGTTCGGGTCTAATAGGGTTATGTAATAGTGTTTTTTTTCTAGCATAAATTGTCATTATTTTGTTGTTTATGTGTTACTTGTATTATATTTTCGTCTTATTACATTCTACCCTCCCTACCCTAGACCCCACTTTCACTAGATATATTGTGTATTTATTGAATTTAAAATAATATTTTTACAGGTCAACCATTTCTCACAATATCAAAAAATTGTATTATTTTTCTTTTTATTCACAATATGGTCTAATCCTTTTTAAATTGTCGTCATTGCTTTGATGATATTTATCACCCATACTTATAATTTTTTTGGTAACTTTTGACATCTTTCTTCTATAAATCATTCTTCTTATACTATTGTGGAAAGAAAGAAAAAAAACAAAGAGCAATACTTCTTTTCCATTTAGTCATTCTCTTTGTTGTTCTAGCTCCTACATTATACTTGTAATAATCCTTAAGGTTATTTTTTATGTTTTAAAAAAATTATCATCTTATCCCTCTCATCAGTTGTTCCGAATATTATTTGATCATTTCATAAAGCTAGTTTTGGAAAATTCTTTGAAAAATTAAGATTTTTAGAAAATTTTGAATTCTAAAAATTTAAGTTGTCAAAGTTTGATTTTTGGAGTTTTTAAAATTTCGAGTCTTAAATTATAATTTCATCAATTTCATCAGTTCTAACATGTGAATATTGGTCTAAGAGAGCTGTCAAAATCAGATTTGAAATCGTATCGTGAATTTGAGGTCCTTAATAAATTTTCAATTTTGTTAATTATTTTAACGAATTTTAGTATTTTTGCATCTTCTTATGTTATGAACCTTCTAATTGTTGCTACTATTATAAATAAAATAAGTCACTAGGCAGTATCTTAATTTTATTTGGTTTTAAAAAAATTAAGCTCCCAGAAATATCTCTATAATTTTTTTTAAAAAAAAATAGCAAAGAAAGAGATTTTTCCTTAAACATTGTTCATTTTTAAATTAATTTTTAAATTTTTTCTATCTATGTTTTTCGATGGAATTGGCTTAGCTAAGGACTTATATATGAAGCTTTATTTTTTTCGATTGATTCTATGAAAATAGATAAATTGAAAATTGTTGACCGAAAGTTTCAAATTCCTCTTATAGAGTGTCCATCCAAAATCTGAAAATAAACATCACCTCTCTCAATAATGTCTATCAATGCCTATTATTTTTTAAAAGTAATATTGTTGCACTGATACAAATATACATTAAAAAAAATTGTGAGTTAGACAGTTGAATTTGCTTTTGCCATTCTTATGATATATAAAATTGTAAGCAGGTTGAGTTTCATTTTATCATTTTTATGTATAATATATAATGTTTTAAGCAGTCTTTATCATTCACAATAAATTCAGAAATTCAAGTGAATATCTAAAGCAGTCCTATTTGAGGCTCCTTTAAATCGCTGCAAGGAATTGAGTGAAGTACTCTTTAATTGACCTGTAAATAAAATAATTCTCTTTCCTATTTTCAATTAAAAATTGCATTGTAAAATGTATTCAACTTAATTCTTGAAAAATTCAAACGTTATCAAATTACTATATGAAAATAAAAATTACAGGACATGTATACGGTTTTAAATTAATTAATTCAATCAACAAAAAAATAAAAATAAAATTCATATGCTGTTCTCCCAATGAGGCCCAATATTTACCTATTTGTTTCTTCCGAGTAAGATTATGTGAGACTGGAAAGTTGAAAGTTGTGAAAACTAATTTATTGATTAGTGATAGCTAGGGGTGGTAATTGAGCGAGTTAGGTCAAATTTGAACGGATCAAGATAATAAACGGATCAAGACCCAACCCAACTCAAATTGTCTTGGGTCAAGACGGGTCAAGTAACGGGTCAAAACCCATCCCCCCCAACTTTACCCAACTTCCTCCTTTTAAACTTTCAACAAATTCTCACCAACATTTGTCAAAAACGTTTAAACATTTGAAACTTCACATATGACACATAACATTTAATAATAATGATTGGCAAAAACTAAAATCCTCTAATACATCACTAAATTAAAAAATAAAAGTAGTTTATGCTAATAAGAACTTGAATCCCACAATAACTCTATAGCAAAACTGCAAAAAGAATCTCTCCCAGCACAAAATCAAAGCAAGCATTCCACAAACTACTTCAAGCCCAAGTTCCCCCTTAGCATGTGGCACCTGAAATGATGAACAAACAGAAGCACATTAGCTCACATAGAACAAACAATAGTTGAAACAGAAGCACATTAGCTCACATAGAAGAAACAGAAGCACATTAGCTCACAAATTAGTTAATACACAATGCCACATGCACAATAATCTGGGAAAACAAATATGCAGCCATTAGTTGTGAAATAAACTGCAGATATCACGACTAATGCCATCCAGGGCACAAAGTTTGCACAAAACATCCACATCTAACAACTGTATTCAACTTCAAATTGTCCAAGAAATGCACATTTGCTGAAGCAACCTAAAGGAAAAAACCAAAAGTGCAAAGATCATTTTGGTGATTTTCAATTAATATCTTAGGCAGACTACTTTGCAGAAATAACAAATGCTCGAGCTCTGCACCAGAAGCACAGAACTTGACATGAAAACAGTATCTTCATTCTTCATTTTGCCATAGATCCAGTATTTGGAAGCAATCTCAGAGCTCGCATCCAATGTGACCTTTCAGCTAGTACAAGTCTTCTCAAAATTGGCACACCTCCGGCAGCTATAATTGCAGAATGATTCTCACTGTCCATACTCAAGTTATATAGTATTGCTAGAGCTGCTTCAACAGCTCGCTCACTCCCATTTTCGAGCACCTTCACCAATGGAAATATCCCTCCCTCTGCAGCCACTGCTTTTGTGGAATGCACAACCTCTTCAGAGATTATTCTGTTCAGTTCTACAACAGAAGCCTCTACTACTTCTGGTGAATATAAGAGTTACCACTAAGTTGATCGGGTTATCATAGTCAAAATTTGAACCTGAGAGATAGCTTAGCTTCACAAGACATGCAACAACCCAGTCTTTGTGGTAAAGAGGGATGTCAGATTTGAGAACCTTCCGCAGCAAGTTTGTGAAATGAGATGCATTTACTTTAAGACAGCATTGCTCAAAATCCAGCAGTATTTGGATTTGCTCAAAAATACTATATGTCTTAAAGACAGAATTGCTCAAAATACTAAATCCAGCAGTATTTGGATTTGCTCAAAGACAGAATTGCTCAAAATCCTATATGTCTGCATAATCTTTTTCATAATACATGTAAACTTAGCAAAAAGTCCTATAACTTAGAAATGAATGAACAAAAGCAAAAGCAGAATGGACCAAATTTGCCCCTCTATTAAACTAAAGGATCAATTTTATCCTCCGTTATACTTTTCTACAAAAGCCACTGGATACTACAAAAGTGGCTCATATATACCCGTTCACCTCCAGTAGGGCTGTCCAAAGTGATTGCCTAATCCAACGTGGCACTGACATTTCAGCAAGGTGGACACCACGTGACATTTCAGCAAATAACCAGTGACATCTCATTGCCAAAGGAACATCTCAAAAAATGATCTTTCACATTTTTAGAACATCTCCAAGATTATCTTCTAGATTACAGAAAAACAGTGATATGCTAGGAGGATATGCTCACGGTTGTAATAACAGTCATCGACATCCAGAACCTAGAAGCAAGCTCTCCACATCAATTGCAATATCATCTTTGTCAGAATCATCAGCCACTACAAATAGACAAAACAGAATTGAAAACTACATAGAAAGGGTAAAAAGAATAACTTAATACGTATTAAAATGATAAATTATACCTCCATGTCCATAGAGCCAATCTTGAGCAGATAACTTGGCTTCTGCATTTTCCGGTAAGATTGAACTTTGATATCTCCCAATTACTCGTCCTCCAACGCGTAATGTTGATTCAGACGCAACAGTACTAATAGGTATACTTAAAACATCTTGTACCATCAATGATAGTTCAGGATATCTATTCATGTTATCTTTCCAATATTTGAGTACATCTAGATTGGCATTTACCTTGCGGTCAAGTATAGGCTCTTCCAAATATAGTTGTAATTGTGTTTTTTCCGAATCTGATTCTGGCTGACTTGCAAACAAATCAAATTCATCCATTTCATCTCTTATCTCCATATCACATTCATCAATAGTACTTCTCACTAATGCACTATTAGATGCTGGAGATTTCATATACTCCTCAAATAATCGATGCAAATTATCCTCAATAACCTTCACCTTCATTACAAGTCAAAGAGTCAAGTTTTGAAAAGCAAAATTTCACAAACTTTAACTTGTATCGAGGGTCAAGAACGACTGCCAAAGATAAAATTGGAGTATACTCCTGCCAATATTTTGAAAATTTCTTTTCCATTTCCTTCGCCATTTCTTTAATATCAGAATGTGGACTATTTTTCTCTTCCATTATCAACAAGTGAATTTTCCACACTTTATGAAAAAATAAGTTGGCTGTCGGATATTGATTTCCCGAAAACAAAGTAGTGATTTCATCAAAAGGCTTTAGGAATTTGGCTATTGTTTCTGCCTTATTCCAATCTATTTCTGAAGGACAACATTTAAAATCTGGATCAAGTAACTTGGAGTCAAAAAAAGCCCGACGATATGGTATAGCACTTTCAAGCATAAGATAAGTATAGTTCCATCTCATAGGTACATCTTGACGCACTTTCCCAGTCATCTTCAAGCCAAGATTCTTGATACAATCTACAAACTTTATGATCCTAGACTCAGAACCTTTCACATATTTAATGCTCTCTCTAATGTTAAAGATTGAAGCCTCTATTGACTTTAGACCTGCTTTCACAATCAAATTTAGAATGTGATTGCACAATGAATATGTACAAAGTCCCCACCACATACCAAAGAATCCATCAAGTTCATGTGCTCTTTCAAATTATCCACAATTTTCTCATTGTAACTTGCATTATCTAAAGTTATTGAATTTTTTTTTTCTCAATTCCTCATTCCTTCAAAAAGTCAATCAACACCGGCTCCAAAGCTTGACCACTATGTGGAGGAGGCACATGGCGAAATATGAGAACCCTCTTTTGTAAAGCCCAATTCAAGTCAACAAAGTGAGCCGTCAAACAAAAATAACCATTTAAGGTAATTGATGTCCACAAATCAGTAGTTAAGCATACTCTACTAGGAATTTTTGCAATTTCTTCATGAACATTTTCTTTTTCCTTTTGATATAACTTCAAAACATCAGCCTTTGAAGTATTTCTTGAAATAGTTTTGAAAGTAGGATTCAAGAAACTATCCCTTATACCTTCATATTCCACAAATGCAAAAGGTAAATTATCCCTTACTACAGCTTTGACAATTAATTCACGAAACAATTCATAGTTCACAACTGGATAACGACCTGATTCTGACACATCACTATGACGCTTAGCACGATGGCGCTTTAAATTTGAAGTAGCAGATACAGAATCAGCTAAAAATACCTTATGACATTCTTTACATTTCGCTCTCAACCTACTATCTGGGTTAAGGTCAAGTGGTAACTTCCAAAAATGATCTCATACCTTAGAGTACGTTTTGCTTGTAGAGCTCACTTCGATCGACTCATTGATTTGATCTATACTTTCCATCAACTTCTGAAAAAAATAAAAAAGTCAAAAGAAATTTATTCAAAATCCTAAAATTATATCAGTTAAACCAAGAGTTTGAAAGAAACTTACCAGATTTTGAGCAAGAAATTGATTCCTTGAGAAAAGAAGAGACCGTTAGCGACGCGAGCAGCCAGCAGTCAGCTACTCGAAGTCCAACCGTCGATCCCATACCTTGAGAAACTTATCAGTCGGCACTCAGCAGTCAGCTACAGAGAACAAGTAATAGTTGTTCTCCGAAGTCCGACCATTAGCTACGCGAATTAGGATTTAGGAATTGCGATCGCCGTAGTATACGCGAATTACGAATAGATGGATTGGGTTGGGTTGATTTTCAACCCGTTGGGTTGGGTTGGATTTCAACCCGTTGGGTTACACCAAACTGTTGGTAATACATCTGAACACATACATTGCCTAGCTGATACATTTTCTTCAAATTATCCAATTTAGTCACGTTTTTATGTTTTAATTAAACATGGGATAAGATTCAGTGAGATCTGCTCTTTGTGGAGAGTATATGCCATCATAACCATATGACATACTGAACACCATCAAAAAGATTTTTGAGAAATGGCCTATTGCTATACATTTTGGATGGAAATTTAGGAGGAAAGAGACCATTCAATGTAACATTATGTGTCGTAGATGTTGTGCCATGGTTTAAAAGCCAAGTTGGTGACTACATAAGCCAAGTTGGTGATACTTGGCATAGTCGATCTCATACATTCTAATGCAAGATAACATATTTTGGTAAATCCTGTGCCTTGTTTCCCTGCACCACATTTTACAAGTAATGTGAGCTACGGTAATTATTCCTCCTTAAATTGTTAATAGCTAGCTACCTGAATTATCATATCAAAGTCAAGGATACAGTTTTCCAATCTGTCTTTAAATAATCTCACTCCTCTTGGGAGGTAATTGGATTAGTGAATGTCCAAATCTATCTCAAAATAGTTTTCTCCCTACAAAAGCCATTAAAGATTTCAATAATAGATAACAAGGAAATATGTTTGATTTCACATGACGACGATTTAAATGTTTGTGCATAAGAGCAGTGAGCATCCATATGAAAACTGGTGTGTAGCCAATCTTGAACAAGAATGCATTCACGAAAATGGAAACAGAGTACTAAATTGTAGTTGGTCGTTTCTGGATTAAATACATGTTGGTGGTAAGAAAATAAATTATCCAACTGCCAACCTTCAGATTCTAAACCAATTGAATGCAATCATTTAGATTTACTTACTGTTCATGGGGAGCCTTTGTTGGTGGTTGAAAGCAAACCAAAAAAGAGGACAACAATACTTTGGCTTTCATATTACAATCTTAAAGGAAATAGTATATGCTCTTCATTATGTCAAATGGTTTAAGAAACCAAAAGCTAAATCATCTTTGAAAAAAAAATTTAATTATCCTAAGAGATACTAACTTATAACATAAACAAAGCCTTCTCACTTTCTCCTTTGGCATAATTTTTGATGTTCACTAATGCTTTCTTTCTGCTCGTAAACTGTAGATAGTCATAGTCGTAGTGATCGAAAAACTCATCGACTGAGGATTCCACATCAGAGTGAACATTAGTTACCAGAATCATATACACAGACAAGTTAATACTTCAAATTGACCCAATTTCCACTTGTTTTATTACATACCAACTAATCCAAGAATTCTTAGCCAAACAGACGAAATCAAAAGTAAGAAGAAAGAATAAGGAGAAATTAGTATGTGGAGGGCCTTGCCCTCATCTCGCGTTTTCCAGGAATGCTATAGCCAAATCGTTCTACAGTTGAACATTCCCTGCCCAGCAGATCATTCAAGTATGAGAAGAACAAGTGAACACATACATCAAATTAATTGAGAATCTTCAAGCACTTTCTCGTCAATGTGAAAATACACACATTAGGATAACAAACTCAACTTCCACAAAAACAAAAACAATCCCAAAATAAAAATAGAATTATACTCCAACAGCAATCAGCAAATTCAACAAAACTCAAAAAGGGAAAAGGAATTAATTTACCAAAATCCAATTGGACAAAAACCCATTAAGGTGAATACGAAAATTAACATCTCCGATATAGACAACAATAAAAAAACAATAATACTAAACTCTAAGGGGTCCTTTGGTGTGATGGACAAGATTTCATTATTTGATTGCAAAGATTGGAATAATTTATCCAAGAGTAACAATTAGTATCCTCTATTTGGGTGCAATAATTATCCGGGATAACTTATTCAGCATAAAGTGTGTAAAAATTCAAAACTATACCTATTTTAACTCTTTTTTATACACTATTTTTATATTTATGTATACTAACATAATTTTAAAAAATATTTATAATAATATTTATAACCTTAATTAATTGTTATTTTTATGAGAATATATATATTTTTTTAATTAAAAATTACATTTTATAAATAGAATTTTTAATTATGAATATATTATAAGTTGAACTTACATGTCTAATACTTATGTTTATTTATATTTTGATTTCTCTCAAAATGTTTAACCCACTATTAAATTATATATTTTTAATTAAATAGTTTATTTACTCACTTAAAAATTGTATTTTATATATTAATTAAAATGTAGATAACTTTAAAATTTAATAATAATTTTTTTACTTTAACAAAATTAAATGAATTTTATTTTTAAGCTTGAATATGAAAATTTTATTTCTAAGTTGAATAGGATGAAAGTTTTATTTTTTAAATTAAATAAGATAAAAATTTTATTTAAAGCTAAATAAGATGGACGTTTTATTTTTAAGTTAAATAAGATGAAAGTTTAACTTTTAAAAACATATGGCATAATCATGAAAATGCATAAACAAAATTATTTACATTAAATTATATGAAAATTTTATTTCAAGAATAAATAGATAAAGCTCACAAAGAAAATATTTTTAAAAAAAACTAAATAAAGTGGAGGGTATTTTTGTAAACAAACAACTTATACTTAGAAATTATGCAATGAATAGTATTTTGAATGTGACTAACCAAACAAACAATAAAAACTACTCTCAGTATAACTTATTCCATCATAACTAATCCCATCATAATTTTTGTCCAAACCAAACGACTCCTAAAACATAAGAAAAAGCAAAAGAGGCAGAATATAAGAAAAATAAATATGGAAAAATGGTAAAATTAAATTAATAAAATAAAAATAATAAGAGTAGATCGAAGAAAAGAAGCAAACCTAAAGAAAAGAAAGCTTTGTCGATGGTGAATATGGAACAAGCTTGAATTTGAGAGGCGTAAAAAGTCAGCAGGAAAGATAGAGGCTATTAAATTTGAAGAAGCTATGCGTGTATAATCAATTTCTACATGTCAGCTGTATAGAAAAGTGAAAAGACACGTATGGTGAAATAATAGGCAAAGAAATAATAAATGACTTGAATACCCTTATTTTGAAATTTTATTGACGACTGCAGCTGTAACGACCCGTTAAGTCATTTTGAGAAATAAAACTTCTTATCTTATAAAAGATTTATCTCGTAAATTTTAAGGAGATCTTTTTTGGACTAGTAAATAATTTTTATTATTTTCGTCGATCTCTTACGATATTTGGGGTTTTTTTTCTGATTCCGACGGCATCACAACAGGAGGATTTTTCAGCGAAATCTTCTCTGATGACTTCAACAACATTCACTATTTCTCAAACGTGAATATCAGTGCAATTTTAATTTTTCTAGGTGATATCCTCCAAATTCTTCTTTGTTTACTATTTTCTTGACTGCAATATTGAGTCTCTGATTGTGACTGTTCTTGGCTGCTTACTGATAAATTTGTGGTGGATAAATTTGTTTGTTGCAAATTTTAAAATTTTCTACTTGAATTTATTGTTTAATTGAGTGTCATACTTTACTTGTTTGTGTGTAATTGAATTGAGTTTCTCTTTTTTACGTGTTTGTTCATTGTAAAATCTATTTGTTAGGTATCTTGTTTGTGTGTAATTGAATTGAGTTTCTGTTTTTTACGTGTTTGTTCGTTGTAAAATCTATTTTTTAGGTAGTTTGCAAGTTTCCTAATATTGTTACATGTGTGTATAATTTTGTGTTGTTTGAGCTTTTTTTGTTGATTATTGATTATTGTATCTTATTCCTTATATTTATTTCTTGATTTGTATCTTTTTGATCTTTGTAGCTTAGTGAGTTAGTAGTGCTTAGTTTAATGGCATCGGGATCTAATGGTGGATTAGGGTCATGTCGTCAGTTGGGATCAGAGGTAGGAGGTAGGGGTGGTAAGAGGGGCATAAGCTTATCTAAGTTAAGGGTAGGGTCATGGAATATAGGATCACTTATAGGAAAATCCATAGAGCTAGTGAAGTGTCTTAAGAGGAGACACATTAATATAACATGTGTTCAGGAGACTAGATGGGTAAGACCAAAGCTCGGGATGTAGATGGGTCAAGTTATGGTACTCGGATGGTTCTAACGATAGAAATGGTGTAAGTATACTAGTAGACGAGGACCTTAGGGAATATGTGGTGGTGGTTAGGAGGTTTAACGATAGGATGATGTCTATTAAACTTATGGTTGGTAGGCACATAGTGAATGTAGTTAGTGCCTATGCGGCTTAAGTGGGCCTGGATAAGGAAGTCAAAAGGCTCTTTTAGGAAGATTTGGATAAGGTTGTGAGAGGCATACCAGAGACGAAAAAACTCTTCATCGGGGGAGACTTTAATGGGCATATTGGGGCAACCACTAGCGGGTTTGAAGATGTCCATAGAGGCTTTGGTTTTGGGAAAAGTGTAATGACCTGAATATCGTACGACGCCATTGGACCTTGAGAAAACTCATTTCGGATGAAATTTGAACCAAGTGTTGGCTCAAGAGAGACCACACGGCCAGTGTGGTGGCCTCCAGTGAAGCAACACTTGGCTTCATTTTTGGAATATTGGCCTTGGTGTGGTGTTACAAGCTAAGGAACACCACACTAGCACCCCACATGAGCTGTGAGACACTCCACGGGAGGAGCCATGGGGTGGGCTAAGCTTGAAAACCCTATCATTGGGGCTAAGTGAAGTGTCACACCAGTCACAGGGGTTGTGTGATATGGGACGACCCATGTGGCCCTCCGTGAAGCTTCCAGGGTGAAAAATATTCCAAGTATGGGATCACATCTAGCAACGTTTTGTGGAAAATTTCTAAGTGTTGGCTCACGGCTTGTCACACGGACCGTGTGACTCCACACGGCTCGTGAATCTATCCATGTAGGTGTGTGTGTGCTAAAAAATTCTAAGTGTTGGTTCAAGGTCGCAATTCCAGAAATTTATCTAAGTGTTGGTTCACTGGCACTCCGCACAGACCGTGAAGTGCCACACGACCCGTGTAACCTCAACTGAGGTGACTCCAGCCAAAAATTCTATCCGATTAATTAATAGAATTTTTGTGAATTTGGTCATTTCTATTAGTCTTTTGGGGATTCCTATGTTATTTCATGGTCATCTAAAGACCTAAAACCTATTTCAAACATTCAAACTCACTCCTCATATTTTAAACCCTCTCAAAATAACACTCAAAAGAACTTTTGGAGATTTCAACTTGGGAGCTAAGGAACTCAACTCTTCTTCAAAATTCTTTGGGGTTTCTTTATCTTAGTAAAGGTGTGTGAGTTTTATACTTGATTACCCTTTAATCAAGGAGACCTAAACTAATTTTAAGCAATTTCATGAATTTCTAGCTCACTTTAATTTGGGGTTTTGAGTATTATGATTCCTAAAAGTCTATTAAAGCAGGGGTAGGTTTATTTGATGATTTTAAGTTGATTTAAATTATAAAATGATCATTTACATTGGGTTTATGGAATTTTAAGTATGCATGTCCCTTTTTAAGACCTGTTTATGTATGAGTGATTATATTATGATTTTAAATGTGGATTTAATTATGTTCTCACTTGAATTTCATATTATATTATTGATTTTAGATTGAATCTTAATTACCCATGCTTTCCTCTCACCACTTATGGCATTTGCATTTATAACATTGGATTGTTTTGGGAAAATTATGTATTGGGTTAAGTCCAATTATGTTTTATGATATGATTTTGATATGATCTTGGTTAAGGCAAGAATGTGATCACATATATGTCTATTGATTATGACTCTTTGAGCATTTTGGGTGCTTGCACCATTTTTTTTATATGAATGGACTATTCCTATGCATGAATATTATGACTAAGAACTATTATTTTGGCATTTGGGCCTAAGTATGAAATATTCTGGTGTTTGGCTTTTAAGCCCAATTGTGCATTGAAATGTTTTGATAAGAGTTTTATCTCTTTGAAAGCATGTATAATTACGTATATTATAAGTATTCTTATGGGATGATGACTTAGCACCGATGGAGGCGAGTTCTCTCTCTTTCCTTGAACTATGTGCCTAGCATAAGTTCCTTTCCGAAATGGGAGGCCCGTAAGGAAAAAAGATGCATCAAAAATGGGGTTGCCCGTAAGAAGAAGAGATGATATGATATGTTTATTATGAAAATCCTATTTGAAATTGGATACCTGTAAGGAAGGTTGCTTCATACGAAATGGGAGGCACGTAAGGTAAAACATGGTTTACCCTTGACAAGTAGACCACCTCTTTACTGATGAGGGGTAATTGTCGGGATTCCAAGTAATAGATCGCTTGGTCTTACTCATAATCGGTTGAGGTCACATCCCCACAATATATGAGCATCATTTGGATTTGATGCAGCATGAATTTTATAACATCTTGTTATACTACATTTCTTGTTATATATATATATATATAAATATATCTTTCTATATTATGTGCCCTTGTCATCTAACATGGAAATGTAGGTGTTTGGTAAGTCATGCATTGCATCCCGCATACTTAATACATTCAAACATACTAACACACATTCTTGCCTACATGATTTCACCATATAGGGACCGAGGACTTTGATCATTCACCGTTTGACGCTTAGCTTGGATTCCAAGTTCATTTGTAGTGGTGAGTCCTATCTTCCAAGGGCGATCCACCATTTATCTTCCTATAATACTTTCATTTCTTTGTGTATTGAGGGTGACCCCGGGGAATGTCTTGGCCCTCGACCCATCTATGTAAAGGCATTATTGGACGCCTTGTAAACCTCCTTATGTTTTATGCTATGTGTTATGCCTTAAGTCTATGTTATGAGTTGGTTATCTTGTCTATCGATATGCGAGTTGGTTATGTGATATATGGCTTAGCTATATGTTGTGATGTGGAGATCTTAAGTCCAGAAATGCCTCCATAGAGTGAGTCCTATATTCCCACCCCGTAGAACTATGTGTACGATTTCGAATCGATAATGCGAGTTTTGGTATCTTGAGGCTTGTTTGGGGACTCTTGGGTTCCCAT
>DF365405.1:288-18444 GCA_000787875.1 Solanum virginianum
TAGCTGGCTGTGTTTTCTTGCAGGTGAGGTTAGTCAGTAAAACAGAGGAAACTCTGCCGAATTTTTGGTAGAATTCTGCCTGTTGCTATCCTCAAGGGTTAAAAAGAAAAAAAGTATAGAGTGTCCCTATCGGGCATTGGTCAGGGCCCTAGGTGGGTCCTGACAATAGGATAGACAACCACTATCTATTAGCTTCTGAGCCCTAATGAAGGAAATAACTTTGCTAGGACAGGAACCACACGCACCCTTCCACTCAATCCTCATCCCACTAGGTACGACCAAAGTAATTATCTTGGCATGCAATCAAGAATAACATGATACGGAGAATGTCGATTCATACCCAAAATGACATCATAATTTACCATATCAAGAATAATCATGTCCACCTAAGTATCATAAGACGCTAAATATACGAGACACGATCGATATACCTGATTCACCACTAAAACATCTCCTATTGGGGCAAAAACATGTACAAGCACTGACATATGATCGTATAATAAATGAAATCTGGGGGAGAATAATGTAGACACATATGAATAGATAGAATTAGGATCAAACAACACAGATGTAGGCCGATAACAAATTGGGACAATACCTGTGGCAACTGCATCTAAATTCTCTGTCTTGGGTCTCCCTAGAAAGGTATAGCAATGAGCTCCCCATCCTTTACGTGTCTGAGTCACTCATCCACCTCCCTAGTGAACTAGAGTACTACTCACCCCTCTACCTATAATATGACCACCTGTATCGAGCTGAACTCTACACGACCCCTGGCCTGCGAGACTAGACCTCTAAATGGAGGTGTTGAATCTCTGATTGGGCCAACTAAATAAGTACGATACGACCCTAAATGAGTCTGGAATAGACACAGACGAATCATATGATCAGGGTTTCCACGCCTAAAATAAGATCTCAGAGTGGATTGTTGTTGTGAAAACTAATGAAATACTATCACCACCTCAGTCCATAGAACTTTGAACAAAATTAGACCACCATCTGAAGCTGGTAAGGACGTATGAACTCCTCAGCATTGATATAAACCACTCTTACCAAGAGAGCCTCATCCTCCAAATGAGGCACTAGAGAACTGGCCTAATAAATGGGCTCTTTTAGGGTCCCCAAATTCCTCTCTCTTCATCAACTATGCCTCCTTAAAGAGACTCACCATGCACCGGAAGGAAGCTCCCTCTCTAGATACCCAAAACACTGCCTTCTTGGTAGAATAAGTTAGCCCTCTTATGAATCTATGAACTCTCTAAGTCTCATCAAGGATGATAGTTGTAGCGTGTCTGGCTAGCTAGGAAAAATAAATCTCATACTCAGTAACTGACATCCCACCCTATCTTAAGATCTCAAATCTTAGACGAGTCTCCTTTCTTACATTCTAAAGAACAAAACAGTCATAGAAGGCCTTGGAGAATGTCACCCAAGTTACTGGAGGAGTTCCAACTGGCAGGGATCCTAAATATATCTTCCACCACTCCCTCGCTGACCCATGAAGCTAAAGAGTGATATAAAAAACTCCAAGGACTCGGCTAAACCAAAAGTCTCTAACAACTCCGTACACGTGGTCAGAAACTCATAGGCATCCTCAATTTTCCAACCTTGAAACTATAGTGTGTCCATCTTCCAAAACTTCTCATAATGACATTGTTTATCCTCAGTCAATACAACTATAGGTGCACCCTAACCCTCAACCACTGTTGCTGGATCTATCTTAACAACAGGGGCTATGGGTGGCTGCCCAATCTGACCCTACACATTGGGAGCCTGATGCTGATCAAGAACCTAAACTCTCACTCTGATTTACAACCCACCGAGTATGCTTGTTGTACTATTAATCTATGTCATACTCTCAAGCATGCCTAAAACACTCAATAATATAGCTTGTAGCAATGGCGCAACTGCATACTCAAGAGAAATCTAATCTCCTCTAACCTCGAGCTCAGGTTCAGGAGAGATACCTTTCTAATAATCTTAGGATGGTGTTGCTCTACCTTGAGATGGGGTCTTAATAACAATCTCAGGGACTACCTCCCCTCCCTCATCAGAAGAAGAAGATGTTCTAGTCCTAGCTACCTACCAAAAGAACATGCGACACCCAGTACTAATATACAAGAATCCACACATGACTGAATATAATGAAATTAAAGAGAATGTTTCTAATAGTGTTTATAACCTCTCAAGAATAAGTAATGGATGTGTCCACATCGATCCTCAAGACTTTGTTAGACTGGGCTTGTATACATTCAGACCTATGAACATAGGGCTCTGATATTAATTGTCACGATCTGTAATCGAGTGTGATGACACTTTCCTTTAACTAACCTAGGCTAGTTAGCCTAATAGAAAAACAACTAATAAGTGAAAGATTAAACAAAAATACAGTTTAATGGGGATAGGTAAGCATTAAGAAAATTGATCCAAAATTGGTGTCACATGTAACTAAACAAAATTCAAAAAATATTTTGTACAAGTCTCAATGTCTTTACTTCTTAAATAGAATAAAAATAATTAGTAAATAGAAGTTCGAAGGGTCCACTAAAAAGAACTAACTGCTACCTTTCATATTGTCTCAAAGCTCGGATCAGTGGCAACTGCATCTAAATTCTCTCGAAGGGTCCACTAAAAAGAACTAACTGCTACCTTTCATATTGTCTCAAAGCTCGGATCAAATTAGAAAATGAAGAAATCAGGAGGTACTGCACTCAATGCCTACACAACTATATAAGCAAAGGTGAGTACTCAACAACATGGTACTCAGCAAATGTAAAGTAATGAGGAATATATATATATATATATATATATATATATATATATATATATATATATATATATATATATATCATTCAATCAGTACCACAATCTCAAGGTGTCATAGTCAACAAAAAGCAACAACAACAACAGCATACCCAGTGAAATCCCACAAGTGGGGTCTGGGGAGGCTGACCGTTACGTACTAGAACGGAAAACAAAATAATACAACCCCATCTACCTAATCCTACTATCCATTTAACCTACTACTATAATTCGCGACCTCCTGCCTTTTTTATGGGCCAACAGTCAACAAAAAGCAACTATTCAAAATTTATAACTACTAACAAATAACTCAATAATTCAATTTCAATCCAATAATAAGCGAAATATAGGATAATGCAATGCAATGTCAAATAATCATGATGCATGTCTATCCTATGGTATACATTCATTGATCACCTCAAGTCGGAACTTATGGGGGTTTCACATAGACCATATATCAACCGAAAAAGATCTCGACCATCGGAAGAGACCTCGATAATATCACACGCCAGAAGAGACCTCAACCAAAAATCATACTCTCCAGAAGAGACCTCAGCCACTGGAAGAGACCACGACAATATCGCGTGATCGGTAAAAATCTCGACCTCAAATATTGATATCTCAATCTTATCTCATTTTCAACACAATCCAAATAAGCATATACATATAGGATGAGTGAATGAGATATGAAACACATAATACTATACAAGCATAGTTCAACAGATACATTAGTATTCGTCAATAATCAACTCATAACACGTACATAATTTTTCATATCCAAATTTCCACATCAACACGTCAATTAAAACATTAGTGATAATGCCTCATCTCATTTCATAAACTATTATATGTAATTATACATTTAAATCAATACACAATACATGTTAATCATACAATTAAGAAATACAAGATTCAACACACTTAATCATAGATTAAAAATACACTTGTCTTAGCCAAAAGTCATGATCAATCTAAGATCGGAGCTTTCCCCTTCTAATTATACTCCAAAGTGCCACAATCTAATCAAAAAATGATTCACAATCACATTTCAAAGCTAATGACACCAAAGTCATACAGTTCGGGAAAGAAGGATAAAATGGTCCAACATTTCAATACAAAAAACTGAGATTGAAATCTGAAATTTCTTACATAAAAATATTCCTTAAAGTTTTAGAAAACTAATTATCGTAAAAACTGTTTTAAAAATAGAGTGAAAATGAGCTCACAATCATGATTTTTGTCAAAAGTTTGAGTTCATGGAAAACTCTCAATTTCTCCAATTGAAAACACTAAATTTGATATTAAAATTTTAAAAAAATCAATGGGTAATGAAGATATAAGTTAAAAATAGTTTACCCAATAGTTTTCTCATAAGAATCACTTGAAAAATCATCTCGCTGAGCTTGAAAATATTTGAAATGGTGAAAAAAGACTTAAACCTGACACTAGAAATTAAACATTGTTCATGCAATAATTATATCTTGCGAATGTGGAGGACAAACTGATAAACCCTCCACAAACGCGAAAGATTTTGTTACGAACGCAGAGGTCATTTGACTGGCCTTCCACTGACGTGGACTACCTCACATGAATACGGAGGTCATCACACCAGGCCTCCGGGAATGCGGGAGGCTAGGCCGCGAATGCGGAGAAGAAATCCAGTAGCACCAGATACCAGCAATTTCACTTAGCACAACATCATGGAATGAACCCTTGAAAATTGTTTGAGATTAGATACACACAAACCATATATGCTTCGTTATTAAATCTGACATTCTAGACTCAATGAAAATCATTGAAAATCGAGTTTGAGGTCTCCTTGATCTGGAATCCGATAAGCTATGATTAAACTAACTTAAGGCACTTGAAATACCAAAACACTACTGGAATATTCAAAAATTAAGACAACTCATTCTAGCACTAAAATCACCTCTCGGAACCAGTGGAATCATCAGAAATCCAATCTGAGCACCCAAACTCAAAATGTTGATCAAAATAAACCTAAGTCAAATTTTAACTCAATTTTCAACTTTGAACATAAAATCCACATATCAACTCTGAATCTGATTCCAACAAGTCTCCTAAATTAATTTTCATATTTAGGAATTGATGGGATTCCATTTCAAAATTCGAATCTTCAAATGACACAAAAAAAGATTCAAAATTAAGCAACTTAAGCCTTTAGAACTCAATTCTTAAGCAAAAATCCTTCTTTTACAAGATTCTCAAAAATCAACTTTCAAAACCAATCAAACATGAATTGGGGTAGCTATCGAGAGGGGTGAAACGATAATTTTGTAAAAAATATAAAAAATGACATGGAGAGTCATTACATATTCACTTTATGAAATCAAAAGATTATTTTACACTTAATTTCTAATTTACTCTTATCATTAATTATAGTTATTTTCCTATTATATTTTTCAAGACATTGTATTTATTATATTCCACGAGTAATGCGATAAAATTACTCATATTATTTGTTATTTCTTAATTTTTGTGCCAAATTAATAATGAAAAACTATTATTAGACAAAGAGAGTAATTTTTTTATTACACCTCATTCATGAGTTTTATCCAGACAATAAATGCACTCTTTTGACTAAAATGTTTCCATGAAAAAAATTAAGAATGAAAGAATTCTTTTATAACTTTACAATATTATGTTTTTTAACAGAATTAATTTAAAGAGCATAATAAAAAAAATTAAACTAACTGAGCTATTAGGTATGCTGTGATTTGTTTTTCTCTTAAACAAACCAAACAGAATTTTATGCTTGGATTATTTTATTAGTAATTTTTTTTTTGGGGAGAGGGGGGGGGGGGGGGGGGGGGGGGGTTTTTTTTTTTTTTTTTTTTTTTTTTTTTTTTTAATTTTTTGGTAGTCTATACAAATTCTAACTTTATTCGTCACAGTTATTAATTGGACTTCTTTTTCTTTTTTTTGAATAATATTTATTTTAGTTCGCACGGGAAGATGGACGTCAACATTTAGCAGTTAAGCATTGGTGGAGGCATCTTAGAAAAAGAGTGATTTGGTGCAAATTCTTCTTCGAAAAATGATGTGAAATACATAAGTTAAATATTCCCGTCCCATTTTACGTAACACTTTTTTTTAATCTATCTCAAAAGAATATCATCTTATTCAGATTGAAAATGAAAATAATTTATTTTTAAAATATTTTTTACCCTAAATGATTCTCAGCCACAAAATATCTAAAAGTGATTTTAGACCACAAGTTTCAAAAATTTTTATGTTTTGATAAACATTGTATCATGTCAAAGCGTGTCACATAAAATGGGACGAATGAAGTATTGTTTTCTATGTCCCATTTTACGTAATATTTTTTTTTAGTTCATCTAAAAAAAGTCATTTTATTATAATTAAAAATAATTTAATCTTAATATTTTTTTATTTTTAATGTAGTGGATCTCAATCACATAAATATCTAAAGATGATTTTAAACTATACTTTTTTCAAAGTCATCATTTTTTCTTAAATATCGTGGCAAGTCAAAGGGTATCACATAAAATGAGACGGAAAAATAGTAATTATGAATATATATTTAATTTTATAATCAATACCACAATTGAGAAAAATTTATATATTGTAAATTAAATTTTCGACTTGGTAATTGCATTTAAGTAATTAATTCTCAAAGATAACTCCCTATATATACATGCGGCTTCTATTGATCTCCTCTCAACTTACTCTTATCTAAAAATTTTCTTTGTCAGCTCAAGTTTTAAACTAAGGTAATAACTTCAATAAAGTCTTCTTCTTCTTCATATGATTTGTACATCTTTCTTATGATGTAACAAATAAAGCTTTGGCCCTTATCTGACAAAAGCCGATTAAAGATTTTTAGTTTATAAGTTTTGAATTTCTGTCTTAATATGAAATGTTGTTTGGTTGACATTTGCCAGTGAAGTGAAGGAAGATGGCACAAATTCTGTTACATGGCACACTTCATGTTACTATATTTGAGGTTGATAAACTCCATTCTAATTTTGGAAGAAATATTTTCAATAAGGTGAGATTTTTAATCTTAATCCTTTCTTTCCACATGACTTCAATTTAGTATCCAAGAAAACATTCATACTTTTTTTTTTTTGAGTTAATTTCTGTCATACAATTAGTTCTTTTAATGAATCTACTAAGTACTAACAATTGACAACAACAAAGTATAGGAATGCAACCTTATCTCTTGTTAATTGATTTGATTTAAATGAATTATGCACTGAATTCATCTTATAAACTTGGGAGATGAGATAAGTAAATAAATAGATTTTGGGCCTAACTCAACTCCAAAAACTAGCTTACAAATAAAAAATTATCCAAATTCATATACCAAAATCACTCATCTCATTAACAATATGATGTCAGACTTTTTTATTCTTCCACGAATACGTATTTAGAATTGAAGAGAAAAATGGGAAGAGAGTAATTTATTTGTAGACGGCAAAGTAGGTCAGTTAGCAACGGAGAATTTGTGGATAGCCTGAATTCAATTATTGTAAATTTTTGAGTATGGGGATGTTGAAATTTTAGAACCCCACACGACCACTCCCAAGCCCCACCCTTTATTTTACATTTAACATTAATTACTAACTTTATAAATTATTTTTCGTAATACATTTTATTTATTATTATTTTTAAAAGAAAGTACAAAGTAAAAATGAACCAGGGGCGTAAGATGTTAGCTTTTTAATTTTGGTCCACAATTTATTCCATACTGAGAAATCATCATATTATTAAAAAAAAATTCAAATATAATGTTTTTGCCCAAATTTCTTTGTTTATTACATTTGTACAGTTTGTTATATTTGTGTCATCCTTTTTAAATTGTCATGTTATGTGTTGTTTGAGCCCATTTAAACTCTTGTAAAAAAAATTTTTTTTTTAAAATCTCCACAAGTTAATATTACGTATAAAATTTATTCTTTTCAATTTTACTTATAAAAATATACCAGATATATTATTTGGTTTGTGTTAAAACTTTTACTTCAAATAGATTGGAGGCAGTATGAGGATATTTGACTGACCACAATACCCAAGGAAAATATATGATTTTGAAACTTTGTGATTTAATTTTATAGGTGTCATGATGGAGTATACAACAAATCAACAATAAAAGCATACCATTAATGTAAAAATGAAAAATATTACTAACACTTAATTATTTTTAAATATAAAAAATATTTAAACATAGGGTTACTCCAACCATTTGATTAAAGTATAAAAATTGAAGAATACATAGGGTTAGCTTTTAAATATAAAAACTATTATTCAAAAGAAACAAACGAGGAATTAAATGATTGACGAGACTTTCTAATTTTAACATTCTACTAGGAATACTAAAAATAAAAGTGTTTATCATCTTGAATTAATGAGAAATTTATGTGATAAAATATAATTTATTAATTTATTTTTTATCGAAGAACTAGGTCATTGAAAAACAATTATGCTGGAAAAAATATTTTTATTAAATGATTGAAAATCTTTTTAATTTTTTCGTGTAAAAATAATATTTTTTTGATTCAATTAAAATATTTATAGGAATAATCATTAACTATTTTTCAATAAAAAAATAGTAACGTTTTTAATAATGAGAAATTCAAAGAATATTATATATTTTTGAAAGTTAAAAGTACTAAATTTCATTTTTTTTTCTTATTTTCTTAAATTAATTATATAATAAAATTAAAATACTTAAATGGAAATGGAGAAAATACTCTTATATGTACCGACAACAATCATTATAAAGAAGAGAAAAAGAAAAAAAAGACAAAAGAATATTGTATTGATTGGATGTGGTTGCACATCCACCACATCTTTTATATATCTGATGAACGGCCCCAAGAAATGAATGATTTTTGGGTTTAAATTATTAAATCAGATAAAGCTACTTTAAGCTTTGATTTGACGACGCTAATCATTTCCCATGGCCCTTCTCCCACCCAACATTTTGGGATTTTAAATTTGTTATAAATTTCCAAAAACTTTATTTGTATTTTAAATTTTATATCGATTGTACTATGTCATGTTTATTCGAATTTAATTTAAGGCTAATTGAATTTTTTATCAACATTTTGAATATTACTCCCTCGGTTTCATTTAGTTGAATTTGTGAGCTAATGCACACATTAAGAAAATCATTCAAATACAAAATTTTAATCATATATGTAGTGCAATTTGTTTTCTAGAAAATATAAAATTCAATAAATGAAAGGGCAAATATGAAAAAAAATTTCAAACATTCATCTTGAATTTTGAACAATTCAACTATTTTAAACCTTGAAAAAACCCTCAAAACTTCAATAAATTTGACATAGAGGGAGCAAGTGATTGCAAATTACAGTGGTTTCCCCTCTAGTCATTTCAATATTCGTGTTTTCCCAACTTAATGTAAAGAAATAGAGGGGAGAACAATTGCTCATTTTATATGAAAATATTTGATTGCACATAAGCATTTAAAAAAATAATGTATATCTTAACAATGTGTATTTTGATATACTAATACACATTGGAAAGCAAAATGCATACTTTTAAGGTATGGGATGGTGAAAATAAGGGCTGCGACGTAGGAGGAAGGTGAGGACTGTTGAAAGGTGTCGTAGAAATAATCCATGTGTAACTCATTTTCCCTACTTATGTCAGTTTTTTTTTTTTTCATTTTGCTCTTAGCAAAACACACCCTTAGATTACAAAATAAAATAGTGATTAATGTTCCAATATTATTGTTTTTCGCACTTCTATAGCAAACAAACTTCAAGACGTAACAATTTGTTACTTCCTATCTCATTTTAATTGAATTTGTAATGTAATGCATACATACTATGAAAAATATTAAAGATAAAATTTAAATCATACTTTCCAGTTACTTTGTGAAGTCATAAATACATCTCCAAGAAAATATAAAACTTCAACAAATATAAAAAAAAAAGTTTCAAATTCGAACAATTTTGAAACTCGAAAAAAAGTTAAAAAATTCGACTAAAGGAGTACTTGTTAGCAGTGGCATATTAATGTGCTTATTTTCTTGTAGGTGGTGGAAGGCATTGAGGAAGCTATTGGGTTCAACAAGACAGCGTCAACGCTATATGCAACCATTGATCTTGGAAAAGCCAGAGTTGGCAGAACCAGATTGCTGGATGAACACAAAAACCCACGGTGGTACGAGTCGTTCCACATTTACTGTGCCCATATGGCTTCCGATGTCATATTCACTGTCAAAGCTGATAATCCAATTGGAGCAGAACTCATTGGAAGAGCTTACTTGCCAGTCCAGCAACTGCTAGGTGGAGATGAAATCGATGAATGGCTAGAAATTCTCGATACAGAACGAAAACCCGTGACTGGACACTCTAAAATTCATGTGAAGTTGCAGTACTTTGATGTCACAAGGGAATTTAATTGGAACAGAGGGATAAAAGTCACAAGATTTCCTGGAGTTCCTTACACATTCTTTAGTCAAAGACAAGGATGCAGGGTCACCCTTTACCAAGATTCTCACGTTCCTGATAACTTTATCCCGAAAATTCCTCTTGCTGGTGGCAAGTTCTATGAGCCCCAGCGATGTTGGGAAGACATTTTCGATGCCATCACAAATGCAAAGCATTTCATTTACATAACTGGATGGTCTGTTTATACTGAGATTACTTTGGTAAGGGACACAAGGAGGCCTAAGCCTGGTGGAGACCTGACGCTCGGAGAGTTGCTTAAGAAGAAAGCAAATGAAGGTGTGAGAGTTCTAATGCTAGTCTGGGATGACAGAACATCGGTTCCTGTGTTGAAACAAGATGGGCTTATGGCTACTCATGATCAAGAAACTGCTAGTTATTTTCAAGACACTGAAGTAAATTGTGTGTTGTGTCCTCGAAATCCTGACGATGGAAGAAGCATTATTCAGAACATAGAGATTGGGACAATGTTTACTCATCATCAAAAGATTGTAGTTGTTGATGGAGAATTGCCTAATGGAGACCCGGAGAGGAGGAGAATTGTGAGTTTTATTGGTGGGATTGATCTTTGCGACGGAAGATATGATACACAATTTCACCCCCTTTTCAGAACTTTGGACTCAGCACATCATGATGATTTTCACCAACCAAATTTCACTGGTGCTTCAATTCAAAAAGGAGGACCAAGAGAGCCTTGGCACGATATCCATTGCCGAATAGAAGGTCCAGCTGCTTGGGATGTGCTCTTTAATTTTGAACAGAGGTGGAGGAAGCAAGGTGGAAAGGACCTGCTTATAAACCTAAGGGATATGGATAATATAATCATACCACCTTCACCTGCTATGTATCCTGATGATCATGACACGTGGAATGTTCAAGTTTTTCGATCAATTGATGGGGGAGCAGCTTTTGGCTTCCCCGATGCTCCTCAGGAAGCAGCCAAGGCTGGTCTTATAAGTGGCAAGGACAACATCATTGATCGAAGCATACAAGATGCATATATTAATGCCATTCGTCGAGCAAATCATTTTATTTACATTGAAAACCAGTACTTCCTAGGAAGCTCCTTTTCATGGTACTCCGATGATATCAATGATGAAGACATTAATGCTCTACATTTGATACCAAAGGAGTTGTCTTTGAAGATAGTTAGCAAAATTGAAGCAGGGGAAAGGTTTACGGTTTATGTTGTGGTTCCAATGTGGCCAGAAGGACTTCCTGAGAGTGCATCTGTACAAGCAATACTGGATTGGCAAAGGAGGACCATGAAAATGATGTACACCGATATAGTTCAAGCTCTTAAAGCCAAGGGAATTGTGGCAAATCCTAAGGATTACTTGAGTTTCTTTTGCCTTGGCAACAGGGAAACAAAGAAGACAGGAGAATACGAGCCTTCTGAATCTCCAGAACCCGATACAGACTATCAAAAAGCTCAAGAAGCCAGACGTTTCATGATTTATGTACATGCCAAAATGATGATAGGCAAGTTCAGTCAGCTAGAAATCATTGCATTTGTGCTTATTATATCCAAAATTAAGTACTTCTCAGTTATATTTTTTGTGTATGTTTTGCAGTGGATGATGAATACATTATCCTCGGATCAGCCAATATCAATCAAAGGTCGATGGATGGTGCAAGGGACTCAGAAATAGCAATGGGAGCCTACCAACCTTTCCATCTATCTGTGAAGGAGCCACCGAGGGGTCAGGTTCATGGGTTCCGTATGGCATTGTGGTACGAGCACTTAGGCATGTTGGACAACAGTTTCCTTCAACCAGAGAGCGTAGAATGCATCCGAAAGGTGAACAAGATTGGTGACAAATACTGGGATATGTATTCAAGTGAGAGCCTCATTCATGATTTGCCTGGCCACCTTCTAACTTATCCTATTGGTGTTACTGAAAATGGAGAGGTCACTGAAATACCTGGAGTAGAATGCTTTCCTGACACCAAGGCACCTGTTCTTGGTACCAAATCTAATTTTCTTCCACCCATTCTCACAACCTAAACCTCCAACTTTTCATTTGTTCATTCATTCTCTAGACATATGTTATGAATTATGATTGTGCATGGTGTATATGTTAATAAGGTTTCTGATTTAAGGAAAGTCAAGTTTACTATCACCGGCAGGACGCGGTGGAATGGTAATGGTTTCTCTACTCTTGACTGGAGGTTTTAGGTTCATATTTGGAATACAATACTCCATAGTGGGGGCATTTCTCTGGAAGTTTGTGTAGTTATGGCAATTACTTGCCACTACTTCCTGTGCTTTCTACAAATGATGTTTCTGTCAAACAAATTAAATTGTTTGCTTAATGAGAATGACTTCAGTATCCTAAGGTTCTTCACGATTTTCATTTTATTCAAGTAAGATTGGTGACCTCAATTTTCATTTCAGTCTTTCCAAGTTCCTTATAAGCAGCCTCATCGAGCTTGAATGACATCGTCTTAAGAAGGTTTGCAGGGTGACATAATTGACTAAATCGATCTAGCAAGCACATCAAAAGATTGTAGTTGTTGATGGAGAATTGCCTAATGGAGACCCGGAGAGGAGGAGAATTGTGAGTTTTATTGGTGGGATTGATCTTTGCGACGGAATTTTCCACCAAAGTCACTAATGTTTATTTTGTATCAATAAAGTCACTTAAGTTAAAAGTACTTATCTAAAAAGTTACTGGCTTTGTACGTATAAGGGGATATTAGTTCCACTTTTAACAAGAATAGGGGGTTATAGATCGCCCAAAAAGTTTCAGCGTGACTTTTCTGGAATACTTGGTGCAATCTGCTAGTGATGTGTTTTATAACTCTTCTTGCATTACAAATATTAACACACCAAATGAATCTAGAGATGCCATTGATGAATAACTTGTATTGCAATGACTAATCTATTTTTATTTCTTTGTCAGACGTATAATTTCTGTGTCTAAATGAACTATCCATCTGAACTAGCACTCATAAGAAGTAGCTAAAAGTATTTCCTAGAAACTGAACGATTTGATTGCTCGGGAGAAAGGATTTTGTAGTTTTTTGTTTCCTAGTGCTGTCGATGATTTTGAACCATTGGCTTGCAGGGTCACATGTTTTATCTTTGCTCAAGCATTTGCAAGTGTTTGTGACAATAACATTTTTGGAATCAACATCTAAGCAAAGACTAGTGCCATCTTGTAGCTTAGAAGACAGGTGCATCTTGGAGTCTGAGATAGCTTGCCATTTTGAATTGTCATTGGTGCATATTATGCCAAGTTTTCCTGGGTGCCCAGATTTATCTGCTTGTAGGCAAAAGTAAGTTCCTGTTAGTGTCAGCGTTTTGGTTGGAGTGTAGTCCCACGCATCCGACTCAGAGCATGGACCAAGCTCCAATGGCTGGAAAAATGAAATTCGTCGAACACAAAGCCCTGTCATTGGATGGAAGAGTAGTTTGTGGGAGCGAGACTCGTTATATCCTGGCCCTGCAAGCATAACCAAACATAAACTCTCGCAACTTTGCTTAGAAAATTGATAATATAAAGGGTTCTAAACTTGTCATCCTTCTACTAACGTTGAGGACAATTGGGGTCCAATAGGTGGAATGAGGACAATTGTAAATCATTTCCAACATGTTAGGACCCATTTTGCGTTGTCTAATCTAAGTACATACCTTGAAAAGGAGATTGGACGGCGGAGATTCTTTTGAGGAAGCTCGAGTTTCTAATATCACACCAATTCCAGTCCAAAACCCCATAGAACTCATTGAGTCCAACTACCCCTTCTCTCAAATAATAACTTCCAACAAGTGTCCACAATGCCCAATCAAAGTCAAGTTCAGCTGCTAGTCCCAGGAAACAATTGAAATACCTATTGTCATTTACATTGGTGCCCCTTTGATCCGCCCCAAACTCACTCACAAACAATGGATACCCCTGGTCTAACAGGAAACCACCTCTGCTCATTATGTCATTCACTACTTGCCCGCAAACTTGATTGGGGTTGCCGTTTTCCCACGATTTTCCATCCGTGAAAGCATATCGATGAATCTCAAACACTAGCTTTCCAGAGAAAGTCAAGTTAATTGGTCTCTGCCGCAGGAAAGACAGATCCTTATCGAAATTTAGGCCTGAGAGAATGACTAGAACATCAGGGTTAGCTGCATGTACTGCTTCAGCTCCTTTTTGCATGTACCTAGTTCATTCGAAAAATCACCTTTAATTACTCCTTGTAGTCAAGTACTGAACGCTTTCAATAGTTCAATGTTTTTTGGTTTACCTATACCAATCGTTAACATTTTGCCTGGGTCCACGAAGTTCGTTTCTTAAGCTCATTCCAACGACATTGGTAACGTTGATGAAGGTGGTAGCGACCTTAGTAAGGCCCTGGATCCAAAGATCAGGGTTAAAGTATTGATCGCCAAAGAAGCCATTTCCGTCGAAGTTGCTGCAGCACCAACCGGGCTTGCTAATGTGATTGTCTAGTATGACCATCACATTGTTATTTCCAAGGCTAGTTACCACTGCCTGTCAACATCAATATTAGTTACAATAATTTTCGATTTACTTCACAAAATTATGCTATATTGTTTTTCACAACATGAATTTTCAACTTAAGTTTATTTATATTTGATGTGAAGTTCATTTGACTAATGATATAGATATTTCTGTGCCAAAAACCAAATACAGGCATAATTCCTCTTATTCTTAATATTTCAGACATATTTGCCCATGGTAAAGGTATTATTATGTCCAAAAAAACACTTGATATTTACACCAGAATCACGCCCAATTAATATTTTAATTATATACTATTATCACAATATTAATCATAGTTAATTAATAGCTATGAGTTTTAATGATGAAATGTGTGACTTCGGAAAATTTTAATAGTTTCCTTGTCAGTGAGAGTTTAGTTCCTCACCTTGTAATACCTTCCTCCATTTTCCCTTCCCCTCCCCACAATTTTTTTTTTTTGAAAAAACACAGTAAAAATTCTCTTAATCATAATAGACCAAAAGACTATGTGAACAAGTCATAGGTTAAGGTGGCCGTCAAGCAACAAATTAACCATGGAAAACATCTAACTATTAACAAAAAACATAAGGAATTTATTTACACTGTCACCGTACTTGAAAATACGATGAATAATTAGGTACCTTATAAGCTTGGAGAAGAGATAAATCAAGAATGGATGGATCATTAGCTTGAAGTCCAGCAATGGACTCAACAAGGCCAAGATTATTAAAGGATTGACGTACATTTAAGGAAGCCAAAGATTCATTAGTAAACAAGAAAAGAGGCCAAGTCAATCTAACACAATTAAAACCCATGTTAGTAATGGATTTTGAAATATTGTCAAGTGGCTGCTTGCTTAGTCCTTCTGCCACCATGACTTCCAAATGAGACACCCAATTTACACATGATAACTTCACCCTTTGCCCTCCTTCATTCACTATCCATCTTGAATTTGTGTAAAGTGTTCCATGTGAATGTTGAGTCATCAACACCAAAATGCCCAAGAATATTAAAAGCATCATGTTACAACATGATCTTGTTGATGACTGCACCATCTTTTGATCTTTTGGTTTTGGAGTCATTTCTGTATTCCTATTTATAGAGTTTGTTCACCAGGATAATTAATTCATACTATTCCCTCCTCTCCAATTATGTCACTAACGACCATATGGAGAATATAAATAATTTTGGTGCCTTGTTAACTTTATCAAAAAACATAACTACCATTGATTTAGACAGATATTTGACTTGAGGTAAGCAAATTTTAATTTAAAACCAGCGTTAGATATTTGTATGAAAAGACTTTTATTTGTGATTTAAAATAAACTATAGTGTTGTTTAAAAAGGAAAGTATGATAAATATAAATTGGGTTAATAATAGAATGACAGAAGGGTAGCTTCCACAGGAGAAAAAGTTCTAATGTCATGCCTAATTTTGTCTGTAAAGTGTTGGTTATCTTTTGACCCTTAAAAATTAAATCTACATAATAAGGAAATGCATTTCCTTATTGGGATTTTCATATGTATCATGAACAAAGTATTTAGACTGTTAATGGGTCTAAACCATTATTTTTATGTTTTAATTTATGTATTATTCTTTATTAATTATATAAGGAAAAAAATATGTTTTAGACTTTTGTATTTTAAAAAATTAATTTTTCAAAATTTTGTTTTTATTTTATTAAAATTTATGATCATATACATATTTATAATTTATTTAGATAACAAATTATGTAATTTTTCTTTTTTAAATTTTATGTCCAATCCCACGTTATCACATATATTAAATATGAATAAAGAGAGTACTCTTTATCGTAATTTCTCTTTGGAATATCTTGTCTTCTTTTATTGATAAAGAGAAAAGCATATTAATGCACCATCCATTCCAAAAAGAATAGCGGAGTTCGATGTATAATGATCAAGCTATCTAATTATTTGATACTTATAAGCAACATTAATAATGCTAATCTCTCCGTAACAATTTCTTTTTTTAGTTTCTTTGATAAAAATGACAATTTTTCAAATTTGAAAATATTTTAATTTATATTTCTCATTTAATTATTAGAAATGTTTATAGCCACACGATGATATAACATATGTTTTAAGACTATTAACTTTAAAAATTAAAAGAATGACAAAGTTACTGATATATTCCTCGTAAATTTTTACTCGACTACAAATATATTCTTCGTATTTTAAAATTAAACACTTGCACCCCTTATTCTATGAAAATCCTAACAAATATATTTAAACGCCCCTCTATAAATTATAATGGAAATAATATACAAAATCATGTTCATTTAACTAAGCAAATTTTAAAATATGAAAGGAAATAACAACCAAGAAGTTAATATATAATAAAGTATTACAATTTGAAGAAATACAAATAATCTCCATGTATAAAGTGCATCAAGTAGTAAATCAGTAATATGTAGCCTTACAAAGAGGCATATTCAAAGAATATTTATTCTTCTCAATCAAAAGTAAACATAAAATTGAACAATATTATTCATTCTCTTAAATTCTTTACATAAATAATGTAGTAAATTTTTATTTATACTTTTGATTTTTCTTCTATTAATTATATTTAATATAGTACATAATACTTAGTTTACAAAATCATATTTTTTAGGAAAATATTCTTCAAGCTAATACTTCTCCCTGTTACTATGTTGTCCCCCCACATCGGTTGGAGGAAAATATGTAAGGGGTTTTCCCCCCTATAAATTGAAGTCTATTGTTTAGGAATTAGACACATCTCTCACTTATCTTCTCATCTTCCAAGACATTTGTTTTTTTTCTCCCTTGTAGTATTTCACTTGTATTCTTTGAAGTGAAATAAAATTGGTTTAGTTGTGTCTGACTCAGACGTAGGTAAAAATATTTTTTACCGAACCTCGTAAATTCATTGTTCTTTTTATTTTTTCTCTTTTATTATTTTTTAGCGGTTTTTATTTTTTTGGGGGTAGTAATTGTGAAATAATTACTCTACCCAGTTCGCTTCCGCAACAATTGGTATCAGAGTCAAAGTTCTGTCTAAATATGCTCTATGATTACAGCATAGCCTTCCACATCAAAAAAGATTTTTTCTTGGGTTTGTATTGTAAAGATATTTTTCTTAGTATACTATGTGGTTGCAGCATAGTCTGAACTTCCACATCAGAAAGGAATTATCTTGGTCTATGTAGCCAGCTATTAAATAGTATTTGTAATGGGCGAGGAAAATAAAGAAGTAACCATCTCAGACAAACCACATGAGTTTGGGATGTGAAAATGTGAGGTCAAAGATGTCCTCTTTCAACAAGGATTAGATCTTTCTCTAGAAGAAGAGTAGGAGATGCAGATTGGAGATACATCAACCGTGTTGATTGTGATACCATTCGGTCCTTTCTTGGAAGAGAACAGAAGTA
>DF365403.1:0-46919 GCA_000787875.1 Solanum virginianum
GTTAAAGGGCGTCATGTGTATCTAATGTTTAAGAAAGTTGCATGTATACATATTTTGTGTCGAGTTAAGGGGACTAAAACCTTAAAGAAAGGAAAACATTTGAGGTGCTTGTAGGACTTTGGAAGCTAGCAGGTGAGTCAGCTACTTGCTTAACTTGAACTTGCAAGTTAAACGGAGACGAGACTCGACGTCGAAATTGTCCAATGTCCGATTATGAATAAAGTTAGAGTGAAGGAGGTATCTTTCGCCCATGTTTTACTACTATAAGTGGCCTGTATTTACTGCCCAATGTGAAGGATGAAATAAGCCCAATAACATTCTATATCACTAAACTAATTGGGTCACAATAAGAGAAGGAAAAATCTGCACATAGGCAGCCCAAGATCCATCACTTTAGAGGCCCATTTTGGCCCATATTTTTAGCAAGAAGCTGCTACATCACCAGCCTCCTAATAGATGCTAATATGTGGTTAAAAATATAGGAGTAAGTTGGCCAAAGTTATGTTGTAAAAGGGGTCAAAATAGCAAGCTATTTCATTCACGTTTGGTGCAAACCTTTTAGCTTTCTTAAGATATCTTTTCTCTCCTTTCTTTATATCAAAGAGCAGCCAATTTAATCCTCTAGGATTCTTGAAGGATATCCTAATCTTGAAGGATAAGGTAAGAAATATTAAGTATATGTTTATTATAATTTTCTCATGACAAACAAGAGAGAGTGTTGGTTGTATTGATGTTGAAATTTCTGGGCAGCAGGTGTTGTTGATGTTGCTGTGTACTTTTCTTGTTGATTACGAGTTGTTTCTCTTCTTGGATTGCTGTAATATGAAGTATTACTTATGTACTTAACAAAGGATAGATTGGCAGTGGTATAACCAGGCTGTTTGGTTGCTTTTACAGTCCGCAATAGTAAGGTCTTATGTGTTGTCGCAGTTGTATTCTTGATTGGAATTTGTGGACTGATGTATACATAGCTATTATTCTACTTTTTCATTGTTGATCTAGTACTTTTCTAAGACTGTTTGAAGGCTGATATTATTTGTAAATGTGTGAAGAATAATTTGTTTAAAGTTTGGATAGGTTTGGAATTACCGACGTCGAAAGGTAGCGAAAAGATATAACGTTATGCTGTCCATTTGTATGCTGCATAGAATTGTTGTGTGTCCTATTGATGTGTCTATTGGCTTCTAATGCTAGTTTTATTACTTACTATGTTGTAGCTAAACAGTTTGAGGCAGGGAAGTTTATCCCAAGGTAATAGCAAGGTCGTACAGCGAGGTATGTAACGCTATTTGCTTCCGTTTTACTTGGCATGAAATCTATAGTTTTCCTTGGCACATAAAGGCGCTTACCAACTCCGGTGGGAGTATTAACTATATCTCCACTCTATCATATGTTTATATGCTTTCTTACATAGTTACCTTCATAGCTACATACATATATGGATACCAACTTACATGGGTTCTTGTTGCCAAATAAAGTCCATAAGTTGTTTCATCTCATATGCATTTCTTTAATTATGTAACGTACTCTTTTCATTGTCATATTGTCTTGTATGGTTATCTACATGTCACAGGCTGCCTACATAGTTCTACAACTCCAATATTACGACCACCATAAGATCATCTCAAAGGTAATTAAAAGGTAATGTATATTGCTTATAGATAGGGGCAACCCGAGGGGCTAAGGAAGAGCCTAGCCAGGGTCGATCCCGATATAGTTACCACTTATCAGTTGGCCATTTACAGTATATGTTGTACTCAAATTTTATAGGTTTTATAGCAAAGGTAAAGTGATATAAAGAAGGTAAAGTATATGATCCCACAGTATAGTCAAAGGTGGTCTCTTATCTTATATCAGAGCATTGTTTCATTTGAGTTATTATCTCATATACAGTGTTTTTTGCCTTACATATTTAATACACTATCTCGTACTGACGTCCCTTAGGAGGGACCTGTATTTCATGTTGTAGGTACAGGTGCTAGTAGATCTCCCTAGTAGGAGTACAGGATATCCAGCTGTGGTTACCAAGCTCCAGGTTACTTCGGGGCTTTGCATGTCTAGAGCTTATTTTGCTTTATACAGTATAGTTAGTTGAGGCGGGGCCTGTCCTGACCTTTATTCGATATTTATCATTATTTAGAGGGCTTATAATTATCTAGAGGCTTTGTAGACTATGTAAATTAAAGTGTGGTCATATCTCGTACTTTAGACACGTGGCCCCAACGGCCTAGTCATATGCCTTTCCTTTTTGCTTATTAGTGGTATTTACTTTTTAAAGGCATACTGAAGGTGAAATTCCTTATAATGCATATAGAAAGCACATAGATATAGGTTGGTTCTCCCGGACCTTATCGGCAATAGGTGCCAGTCCGCCCTAATGGGATTTGGGGCATGACAGAGAGTCACTGCCAAGTTCATATCTTGATGTCACAATTGCCAATAAGTGAAAGTCGAACATCAAAGGCCAGGTGCCCTAGCCAATTAACATGAATTTTGTAGTTTGGTTGCCTAAGACTAGGGAACATTTTCACTCTATTCGGGTTGTTGTGGATAGAATTACAAAGTTAGCTCACTTCTTACCAGTCAAAACCACTTATGGTGCCAAAGATTATGCCAAGTTACATATACATGAGTTGTGATGTTGAAATTTCTGGGCAGCAGGTGTTGTTGATGTTGCTGTGTACTTTTAGTTAGGTTGTATGAAGGGGGAAATGGCTTTGCTAGGTTTGGATTTGATCACGGAGGCCTCAGAGAAGGTGAGGTTGATAAGGGAGAGATTCTAGACAGCCCAAAGTAGAAAAAAGTCCTACTCTGATGTGAGGAAAAGAGATCTTGAGTTTAAGGTTGATGATTGGGTTTACTTGAAAGTCTCACCTATGAAGGGTGTGGTTCGATTTGGTTCCAATGTGAGGAGATGAGATGTTAAGTTTAAGGTTGGTGAGTAGGTTTACTTGAAATTCTCACCTATGAAGGGTGTCATCCAGTTTGTCAAAAAGGGGAAATTAAGACCAAAGTTTGTCGGTCCTTATAAAGTTTTGAGGAAAGTGGGTAAGGTTGCATATGAGTTGGAGTTGCCTATGGAGATGAATATGGTTCATCTAGTCTCCATGTATCTATGTTGAGAAAATATGTGTATGACCCAACTGCTATAGTGCCCTTGGATGTTGTGGGTATTGTAGAAGATAATTTGACCTATGAGAAGGTCCTGGTGGAGATTTTGGATAGACAAGTGAAGAGGTTGGGAAATAAAGATGTAGCTTTCGTCTAGGTCATTTAGAGGAACCAACAAGTGGAAAGTGTCACATAGGAAACTGAGGCAGACATGAGAAAGCGATATGCATATCATTCCACTCTACTCAAGCCGAAGGTACTAATTTGAGTCCCCTTTATAATTGTAAGTCTTAAGTTTCAGCCCTTATGTCATTTTGCATGTATTCATGTTCATGGTAACAAGTTTATGATGATTTTTGACACTCATGTTGTGACTTTTTTAAAAACAATGTTTAAATGCATTTATTGCATTCATGTTAGGCTGAAATCTTCATGATTACTTCTCTTATCCATATTTCTTTGACATTCAGGGACGAATGTTCCCAAGTGAGAGATATTAAAATGCCCCAAAAATGTGCTTTGAAAATACCCATAATCATAATTTCCATATATCTCAAAATTTGTGTGTGATATAAAAAATCTGACTTTATATTCCTGATCAGGGGTAAAATTAAGTGTGGGATGGGTATAACACCGATTTTTGAGCAATCATATTAAAATATTATTTTCCAAAAATTTCAACTTCTAGTGACAGTCTGCGTTGGCTCTGTGACGCGGAGCAGTGTATTTTGCTGCCAGTTTTATTTTAGTGTTTGTTCGAGCCCTGGCCACGACGGGCGGGGGCGTGGAGCTGTACAAAGTTCCCCTTCCCGTTGGGTCTGCATAGCTGATCAAACGCAGACCACTATTGATTTTTCCTTAATTTTTATGTGGTGGCCAAGGGCATTGGGGTCATAGCCCCATGTCCAGTTATGTGTGAAAACACCCATACTTAGCAATCTTTCAACTCTATATCACTCAAAACCCTCACAAAAACCTCTCCAAGACTTAACCTTATTATGAGATTTGATGAGGAAATTCAAGGTATCATGCATGAGGGTTTTACTATATGTTGGTGGGTTAATTTACATTGAGTTTTCTCATATTAGTTTAGTCTTGAATTGCATGATTTTGAACAAGCACTATGAACCCACCAAGTGTTTAATAAAATGTCTTGACAAGGATTCTCAAAGTTATTGATGATCTATTACATGGTTTATAAGTCAAGTGACTTTATGATGATAAAAGGGCTTGTATGTATGCATTGAATGCATGAAAAGTATCTTTGATGTTGCAAGTATACCACACCTTGCTGGGTTGTGACATGCCCAATAACCATGTTGAGGGGTGACATACCTCAATCACCTTGTTGGGAGGGGTGATATGCCCAATCACCTTGTTGAGGGACAAGTACCAATTACCTTGTTGAAGGGTGAGTACCTCAATCACCTTGTTGGGGGTGACATGCCCAATCACCTAGTTGAGGGGTGAGTACCTCAATCACCTTATAAAGAGGTGACATGTATTGGATTCCAAGTAGTAGCTCGCATGGTTTATGTTTATTATGGTTTCTTCCCATATATGATACATACTATGCAAGTTATATGATTTACAAGCATGTTTTACTTCAATTATTGATCATGCATGCCATATTGATATTATACCTATCTATTGCTTATGATTATGCATTTTGACTATATTGGCATATGTCTTGTTCCATTGCATCCTATATACTTTGTACATTCAACTTACTAACGTATACTCTATCCCTACTTGATATTACCATGTATGGACTGGAGCACCTCTCGATGATCCTCCATGTGGCTAGTTTTGGGTACATTGGAAGATAATCTTTGGTGAGTCCTTAAGTCTGAGGACACTATCTATGCTACTCTTATTATTTGATATTTCATTATGTTGAACTCTTGTTACTATGAGGGTGGGCCCGGAAAATGTCTTGGCCCTCGGTCCATTCCATGTTAGAGGTGTTGTTACATAATTGATGTACTTATGCTATGAGCTTGACTTTTTTATGCTTTTATAAATATCAAGACTTCCCTTAGTCTTGTTTCCCTTATTTATATCTCTTGTTTTCTTTATTTTGCTTTTGTCACCATGGATGTGTGAATGATATGCTAAGAGGCCTGTTTGGGGTCTTTTTGGGTTCCCATTCATCATGTCACATCTAGGTCCTAGGCTTGGGTCATGACAAGGATGTTGGGCAAGTACGACCCGCTTCTAGTTTGAGAGGTCTATGCAACATATACAACCACTATCCTTTGAAATCTTCCCAAGAGGAAGAAATCTATAGATCAACCCGATTGAGAGAGGTTCTAGTTCGAGGCCAATGGGTGAACTTTTTAGAGGAAACCATCCACCGAGTATATTTTTGGGGCTAATTATAGAGTGCCACAGTCCACAGTTGAGTATGACAACCGGATTGATAAGATGAGATGGGCTGTGATTGGGAAGAATGTAGACCAAAGGACCGAGATCCTGAGATGGATGGCTAGTCAGATATCTAAATGTGACCTCTAGCCTAAATAGGTCACCACATAAATCGAGCCCATTTGAAGTCTTCTCTCTCTTTACCTGCAAAATTTTGGTGGTCCATTATCCGATCTTGCATCCAACACATTTAATGATAATATTATTACTTTAGAGCGAATAGTCGTACTAGCCAGTATCTTAGCTGGCTATGACATTGATTGGGCCCGTGTGATGGCCGAGCAGATCCTTGAGTCTGCACTTTAGAGGAATACATCTATGCCCTTACCAATTATAATCTATAAGTTATGCATGGAAGTCAGGGTGCGAGTCTCTCTCCATCTAGATCAATGTGTCGAGGCCCTTCACACCATAGATCCTAGCCTTATCAAGGCTGACAAGAATCCTGTGGCCCTCCAGCAAGTAGCACCTCCTCCCATTCCTGAGCCATCTATAGAGGGTATAACTCTAGCTGCCACTACTACTACTCCAGCTGTACCAGAGCAATCTGCAGCAGCTGACATCGAGACGAACCCTTCACAACTGCACCTGCACCAGAGCCATCTACACCTCAGGTTCCTTTTGCAGACATTTCTATTATGTTTGCTATTACGTTATAGGCTATGGTTCGTAGGTTTTGTACGTCAGAGGCCCAACTAGCTCAGTTGATGTATCAGATCAAACCATAGGTTCAGCAGACAGTTTAGGCTTTAGAGGAGAGTTCTAAGGCATTCACCCTTTCAGTTATGGATAAAGGGATTTCTACGGTGGAAGCCCAACTTAACTCTGTCAAGGCCAGAGTTCAGAAGAAACATGATGGGATCTAGTTTATTAACATGTCTACTTTCCAGTAGGAGTTGGCCAAGTTTAAGGCTGACTTGATTGCATTACTAGCATCCCCAATCATAGCTCCGAAGTAGGCACCTGCGAGCAAAGACTTGATTGATTTATTTGATTCAAATGATAGATCGTGTTGTCCCAGGAAGATGCCATTAGAGGTGATTGATGCAGAGGGGGTCATAGGAGGCAGAGGACCTCTAAGGAGGATGAGGAGTTGGAGGAGCAGCTCACGAAGTTTGTCCTACAGCGATTGAGATAGGAGGAGGAGTAGAGGAGAGCTCTGTAGCTTGGGAGATTGCACGAAGTTGCCTTATCTAGCACAGCTGTAGCCAGACTTCTCCGAATGAGGGAGCCACTCATAATCTGATCGATGCCGGTGCTTGAGCACCTTTTTAATGTTCACTATTTTTTACCTCTATTCTTATTACTATTTTTGGTACATACTTTAAGGACAAAGTACGTTATGGAGCTTTAGTCTATAGCTATCCTAGTTTTGATATCCCAAGATTTTCTTATCGTGTTTCTTTTGACTTGTGGATGATTTTTATTTTATGTTGAACAGGCACGATTTTGGGTTCTTTGGATAATTTGTTAATATATGGTGATTACTTTTGGCATGTACATGGTCTTGAATAGTTTTTATGAAATGTTTTGGAAAATTGGTACCCACAAAATTTTTGTGAACTGTGGTTATTTTTTGCAATTTTGCATGTGTGAATGGTTTGGCAATGTTTGTTCTGACTAAGTAAAGTCAAGTTGTTGCTTGAAGCATGATATGTGCATCTATGTAGGCTATGTATACAATGCCATGTGTGTGTGAGCTGAATATTGTGTATTCATACATTGTGTACTAATTTAGAACTTGCCTTGTTACTCTTAATTAGATTGGAAACTGTATGGATTAGGAAGGGATTTTAGGCCATTGTTCTTTAATTAGGTCTACTGTTGCCTAAATGACCCACCAAATGAAAAATTTTACCCCTTGTTCAAAATGTTTGAGCCTTACATGAACCTTTTCTTTCTTAATGCCTAGTTAGCCTAACCTTATTTAGTGAAATACCTTAATATTAACCCTGTGTTATCCTTGAACATTATGAACCTTGATTGAGGCAAAAAGCCTAAGATGAGGGTGGCTACCAAAAGTGACACTGGTTTAGGGATTGGATATTGTGTACACCCCAGGATAAAAACTTAAGTTGAGGGTGGCCAATATTGTGGTGTAATAGAAAAATGAGGTGATTAGTTTGGAATAGAAAAAAAAATGGAAAGCCATCTACCAGATAAGAGAAAAAAAGAAAAAAATGCTCTAGTATGAGTTGAAAAAGCAAATTGAGTTTGAAAATAAGGCACAAGCTGAAAAATGAAGAGCAAGTACCTAGAAATCCTGAAAATGAAGAATAACGGAGAGCTATTTAAGAATGGATGAGTTGTTAAGGTGAAACTATTAAAAAATGTAGTTCAAGGTTGGCCTTTAGTTAGTAATTGCCCAAAATGTCATACTAAAGCCCCATGAACCTACGTTACAAGCCTATGAAGTCCTAAAGTGATCCTAACCCAATCAGTCAACAATTTAGGTTGTGAGTGATGGGTAAGCTTATGGTATTGGTCGTCATGCATGAATGTTATTTGTCAGAGTGAGTATGCTTGCATAGTTCCCTAATCTACTTTGAAGGCTTATTGAGTGAAAAAGGGGACTTCTTTTCTGTGAGGGCATTTGCATTGCATGGTTAGCATATGACTTGTTCAGTGATTGCAGATTGTTGATACACCTTAACTTTTCATAGTTGGATTGTCAAATGCATCAATGTACCTGTGTTTTCTTGGTAGCTACATGACTATGTTTTGAAAGTGCTAGTATGGATTCCTGAGTTGAAGTTAAGTGTAGTATATGCCAGGAGGATGATTGCTATATATTGCTCATTATCTATCTAGATTGAGTTGTCACTTGAGGATAAGCAATAATTCTAAGTTGAGGGTGTAGATGTGCTGTCAAAATACAACACATTTGGTGCCTAAACCAAGAAATTTTGTGTGTTCTCAATGCCACTTTTTATGATTTTTATGTGTTTTCTGTTTATTTTTGTAGAAAATATAGGTTGTCTTAATTTTGGGGAAAAGTAGCATATATTGTTGAATTTAAGGACCTATGAGATCCACTACGAGTAGTAACCCATGCTACGAGTCATAAGGGACGACCGTAGCAATTAATAGTTTCCATGCTACGAGCCCTGGGTACACTACGACTCGTCGAAGATGACCTTGTAGTGATTAATAGTGTTGATTAAATTGGACCAAGAACTGCAAGCATGGACTACAAGAAGGCACTATAAGTTGTGGACCAGACAATGACTCATAGCATAGATCACAGTAGTCGAATTCAAAATGCTAAGTGCTGACTACAAAAGCCCGATTATGACTCATAGGTGACCCTACCAGTCGTAACTGCTGCCGACCAGATTTTCTAATTTATTTTAAGGACCTTTTTGTAAATAGTATATGTTAGGATTTTTAGTAGAAAAGAATCAAATTTGACACAATAGAGAATATTTTGTAGAGAGAATCTTTAGGGTTTAGAGTAGAAAACTAGGATTTTATCTTGAAGACTCAATTTGGTGATTGCAATCACTTGTAATTCAACTTCATCTTCCAAGCTTGTGAATCCAAACTCAAGGTACTTTATTGTTCTTTATTTTCCTTGGGAAATTTCTGAACTATATTTATTTCATTCATTGTTTGTGTTGTTGCCCAAGCTATGAGTAGCTAAACGCCCACAACTTGTGTATTGTGGGAACCATGAGTAGCTAGCTTAGTAACTCGGATAATTTGCACCTCTTGAGTTATGTATTTGCATGTATTATACATTTTCCTTCATTTTGCTTATTGTTTAATGGTGACCAATATTAAACCCCACTTATTATCATGATCCCAACTAAGGTAGTGATGAATAGAAAAAGGAAATGGGTGACATAATTCGATTGATGTGTTCTCATCTAATCAATCAAACCCGATCAAGGAAAGGTTAGCTGGGACAATAGGTAATGGTTAGTTGGCATATTATGGTAGCCAGCCAAGCGCTATAGTAAATTTCGACCTTCACCATTGCTCAAGGGTTAGAAGAACCTAAGTTACCATCCTACATGCAATGTCCCAATTTAGGTTGTGTTATGCGGGGTGTTTGAGTTAGTGAATCATGGAGAACACAATTTCCTAAGTTGCTCTCCAATTTGATAGTCTCTTTGCTTTGTTAATTTAGTTTTAGTTTGTTGTAAGTCATTTCAACCCTTTCCCCCCTTTAATTGAGAATAGAGTTAACTGAAGTTTGAAATGATTGTTGGTGAATCAATGCGGCAAAACCTTGTATTCCCTTGGGATTCGACCCTAACTTATGGTTAGTTTTATAATTGATAACGATCGCTTTTTCCTCAAAGTGAGAGGTACTGTTTGAGCATGATCAACTGGTCGTATAATATTTTATGGCCCGTAGTTGGTCTTTCGTGGATTACTTCTTCAAATATGGGGCTGACTTCTACGACACCCTTCTATGACCCATATAAAGTTCTATAGCCCGTATGATGTTTCGTCTGATGACTTTTCATCAACTCCAACTTTCTGATCCTCAGGGCACGATACCAAGTCTATGGCTCATAAAATCTTCTGTTATTCGTTTGCGTATTCATAGACTTAACCTTAAATAATCACCCTTCACTGGAATTGTATATGATACCATATCTACGGCTTGTAAAAAGGTCTCGTGAAGCCTCTACTTCAGCAAATACTGCACACTTAGCCTAAAAATTATGCCAATATTATAATCCTACAAAACAAACATAAACACATATTAAATCTACTAACATTGGATTGAGAACACACAAAATTCAAACTTTTAAGCATCAAAAGTGTTGTATTTTGACAGACATCATACCGGCAAAATAGGTAAGGTTTAATAATGTCGCACTATGGGGATGGATGAAATCACGTAGTAAAATTTACCTCTCATCTGGATGAAAGTGTTTGATAAAATTAATTACCTTTCTGCATGTAACACACCAGAAAAGACTGCGGTTATCTAGTAGTACAAAGTTAGGGAAACATGGGAAACTCAATTCCTTAGTTACACTTCTCACTAGTTTCAAACACTTGTTCTAGTTTAGGATTACTTTTTTTCAAATTACAAGACCCCCCCTCTTTTGGGAAATAAGTAGGTTAATTAACTCGAATTGTTTGAAATTACTCTAAGTCAACCATTTTCCTAGTGGGTTCGACTCTAACCTTTGTTAGGTTATATATTTTGACAACGACCGCTTTAACCTTTAAAAAGGAGGTGTAGCTTTGGTGACATCAAACATTTAAAGAAATAATTAATAGAATGATTAAGTAAAATCAACAGATGAAGTAAGGACATCAATTAACAACTGTCTACTTAAGTAGGCAGCTGAAGCAAGCATGTCAACTGCGAGCTGCCTGCTTACTGCCACTTATATTTAAGTAATAAATTTATAAATCTCTAAATTGGTATTGGCATTATTTTATTGTTAAAATATTTTATTTGATAATGCTTATTCTAAGTCAAGTTCGAAAGTGCACATAGGAGGCGGTTGGATGCTAAAAAATTACTTAATTTGAGAAAGTATTTTATTTATGTATTACTGAAATGGCTTTTTAAAATAAGTATTTTTGAAAAACAATATAGAGTCACTTGCTTAGCTAACCACTAGATAAAAGACAACAATAATATATGCACTAAAAACCCACAAATGGGGTCTGGGGAGAACCAAATGCACACAGATCTTACCATTACGTTGTAGAGATGGAGAGGTTGTTTCTAAAAGTGTCATGACTCAACCTTAGGGCCTAGACATGACACTCACCAAAGCTTGCTTCAAAGGATCGTACTAGGCACGTGGAGGATGATCAAAAGGTATTCTTGTCCCTACATGGTAATATCATGTAGGCATAGATTATGCGTTAATACGTATGAATGTACTAAGTATGCGGGATGCAATGTAACAAGGAATAGGCCAACATAGTAAAAATGCATAATCATAAAAGATCGATATATAATCTCAATATGGCATGCATGATCAATGTTCATAATAAAACGTACTTGTAAATCATTCATCTTGCACAATATATATAGCATACATGTGTTGAAAGCTATATCAACTGACATAGACCAAGTAGCTACAACTTGGAATCCAAGACATGACACCCTTTGGGGAAGGTGGACGGGCATGATACCCCCCGACTAGTATGGTCTACTTGCCAAGGTGAACCAAACATGATAACATGACCTAGATAGATCTAGTAGCATAGCAAAGGGTAATAATCATAATTCTATGGTGGTACATAGTTTAGAGACAAAAGACTTTATATAAGAACCCCTTAAGTCGAGCCCCGATCTTAAGCCTCAATCGGTGTTAAGTCAAATTCCACGGAATACTTGAAATAATCATAACTTGTATAACTTGTAAGAAACATGGAAACATGAAATAAGTAGCTCTTGAAATATGTTTGACCTCTAATTGTGATCCTAAATTGAAACATAAGAGTGGATCATAATCATACATGAACCCTTGATTAACATGAATGGCTCACAAAAGGTAAAAACCTTGAAATAGGGCTTAGGTTGTAACTTGTAAATATCATGGATAATTTTCATAAATTCACTACATACTTGAAATCCCTTAATCATCATATAGTCACTTGTAAATTATGAAATAGATCATCAATAATTTGAGAATTCTTGACTTAATATTTTATCAAACACATGGTGGGTTCATTATTCTTGCTCAACTCAACATAAATGTCAAAAATCACCAAAAACTTATTAACATAAACATGAATGCATGAAAAACGACATGAGGGCTAAAACATAAGACTTGAAATCATGAAAGAGACTTAAATTAGTACCTTTGATTTGAGTAGAGTGGAAGAGATATTGGTGTAGCTTTTTTATGTCTGCCTCGACTTCCCATGTGGCACTGTCAACTTGTTGATTCCTCCAAAGGACGTTGATGGAAGTTACATCTTTGTTTCTCAACCTCTTCACTTGTCTATACAAAATCTCCACCATGACCTCCTCATAGGTTAAATTATCTTCTATAACACCCATAACCTGCAAAGGCACTATAGTACTTGGGTCACCCATACACTTTCTCAACATAGACACATGGAATATCGGATGAACCATATTCATCTCCATAGTCAACTCTAACTCATATGCAACCTTACCTACTATCCTCAAAACTTTATACGGTCCCACAAACCTTGGGCTTAATCTCCCTTTCTTGCCAAACTAGACCACAACCTTCATGGATGAGACTTTCAAGTTAACCCAATCACCATCCCTTAAACTCAAGATCTCTTCTCCTTATATCGGAGTAAGACATTTATCTACTTTGGACTATTTTCAATATCTCTCTTGTGAACCTCATCTCCTCCAAAACTTCCATAACCAAATTAGGTACTAATAAGGCTATCACACCAACCTCACTAAGAGACCTCCCTATAGTCTCTATCAATTCTAAAGGAATCAGAAAGAATAGAATAGGATAAATAATGAGACTCTTCCAAAATCAACTCCCTCAAGTCATCAACATTAGGCACATACAATGTACCTTGGTACCTAAGGGTATCATCTTTCACCTTGGGAGAAAACCTCAACCTTTCCATCTTTTACCAAGGCCTTCACCTCTAACAAAACAGGGTCAAGATCTTGTTTTTGACTTTACTTCCTCAATCAAAGAAGATTTAGAAGCATCAATAATCAATACACCACCATTTAAAACTTCATCCAACCTAACCCCCAATCTAGCCAATCGGTGAACTTTTCTAGACACCTCTTTGCCACCATCATCAATATGAGCTAGACTACCCATGGACACTCAACTTAGAGAATCAGCTATAACATTAGCTTTGCCGAGATGATAATTGAAACAACCCCAAAACCACCCAAAAATGTACCTCGGAAGTGCTCGGAATTGTAATTTCTACATATCTCAAAATCCATGCATTATTTTAGAAATTTGACTTTGTATTCTTATTTAGGGGGAAAAATTGAGTGGGAGATGGGTCTAACCTGAATTTTAGAGCAACTATAGAAAAATTTGAAATTTTAAAGTGTCAATTTCTAGAATGTTATGCGCGATGCGCCAGTGTACATTTTTGTGCTATTTTTTTTCAAGTTTGGTCCAAGACTTTTGGGTCTTAGGCCTAAGTCCTCTCATATATGAAAATACCTAAACGTAGCCATATTTCACCTTCATATCATTCAAGACATTCCCCAATACTCACTCAAACACTTAGCCTCATAATTCTCTCAAAATCAAGGGTTCTAAATCACTTCCTAATCTTAAAGAATTCATCCAAGCTTTAAGTCTCCATTAAAATCTCCTTCAAGAAATTCTCCAAAGCTAAGGTATGTGGGTTTCAGCCATTAGGTCCTTTCAAAGATGGTGCCCAAGTTTCCTTTTTTACCTAAATACATGATTTAAAGTTGATTTATTCATGGATCTTACTTATTATGAATTTTACTGCACACTATGTTGGGGTTTCATGAAATTGTGATTGTTTCAGCATGTTTTGAGCTATGAATCTAGGATCTGTTGTGGGATTTGATGTAGGGTTTTGATGTATATTGCTTGAGGATATTATCAAGTATCTATTGATGGTTTTACATTGTATTTTCTAGCATGATAACACTCTTGAATTGCATGGTTTTGCACTATAGTCAAATTCCACGGAGGTTTTACATGGAATTTTCTTGCATGATTACACTCTTGAATTGCATGGTTTTGCACTATCACTACACACCCACCAAGTGTTTGATAAAATATCTAGTTATGGATTCTTGAGTTATGGAAGGTCTAAAGCATGACATCTGAGTTAAATGACTTTATGATGATGATAGTAATGCTTATATGAGTTACTTTCATGAAAAAAAGTACCTATGGTATTGCAAGTAGATTGTTGGGTTCCCATGTTTGTTGTGTTCCTGAGAAAATAGAGAAGGCCCTCCCTTGATGCTTGAAATGTAATTGTTTGATGAGCTACTTCTATGATTCCTATTGAAAAGATCATATCTTAAGGTATGGACATACTACCAAAAAGGCCATACAGTAAGGTAGAATGACTAATGGTTCCTACCAAAAAGATCATATCGTAAGGTATGGACACTCTACCGAAAAGGCCGTACCATAAGGTTGAAAGACTAATGGTTTCCACTAAAAAGATCATATCATAAAGTCTGGGGTTTTATCAAAAAGGCCATGCTGTAAGGTAGAATGAATCACGACTCCTATCCAAAAGATTATATCATAAAGTAGGGGACATTTTATACTACCTATTAAAAAGACTATGTTGTACGGTAGGGGTATTAGTAACACTCTCCAAAAAGGTTATACCGTAAAGTGAGTGGGGGTCATTTGGCCCATTTCATGAAGGTTGGTAAAAAAGGTTTTTAGTATGTATTCAATATTGAGTTTACATTCCTTGATCATGATTTACAAGTATGTTTTTCCTTAAGCATCGATCATGCATATCATATTGATATTATACCTATCTTTTGCTTATAATTATGCATTTCGACTATGTTGCCTATCCCTTTATAGCATTGCATCCTACATACCTAGTACATTCAAACATACTAATGCATATTGTATGCCTACATGATATCACCATATAGGAACTGGAGCTCCTATTGATTCTCCTCTATATGGCTAAATGGATCGTTCAAGTTAGCTTTTGGTGAGTCCTCATGTCCGGGGATAATATCTAACTTCTCTCATGCTTATGATTAGATTATATCTTGTATATTTGGATTACCTATTGTTATTATAATAAGGGTGAGCCCGGTTGCTTGTCTTGGTCCCCGCTAAGTTCTATGTTTAGAGGTGTTGTTGGACAAGTATGTAATGATGCTACAAACTTCACTCTATTGAGTCTCTTGATGTTTTATGAAATGAAGCTTTTCCCTTAGTGCCTATGCCCTTATTTCTACTCTTTTAATATTGTTGCTTGCTTGGGGTTCTTTCGGGGTCCCCATACCCCGTGTCATATCTAGGCCTTATTTTGGGTCGTGATAATAATGCACACTCATATCATAATTTTTAAGAAGCTCTAACCAACTTCTTTGTCTCAAGTTAAGATCTTTTTGGGTGAACACATATTGGAGACTCTTGTGGTCGATAAACACATCAACATGAACCTCATACAAGTAATGACATCAAATCATCAAGGCAAACACCACGGCCGCAAATTCAAGATCATGGGTTGGATAATTCTTCTCATGCACCTTAAGTTGTCTAGAGAATATGCTATCACCTTGCCATTTTGCATCAAAACATACCCCAAACCAATTTTTGAGGCATCACAATATACCAAAAATCCTTCTAACCCTTTCAGTAGAGCCAAGATAGGAGGGGAGACAAGCTTGTCTTTCAAGGTTTGAAAACTCCTTTCTCATTTGCCAGTCCACATGAATTTTGCCTTCATTTGGGTCAACTTTGTCATAGGAGAAGCAGTAGAAGAGAAACCATTTACAAACCTCTAGTAATTAGCTGCCAAACCCAAGAAATGTCTAATATCCGATGGACTCAAAGGTCTAGGCCGATTCCTTATCACCACCGTCTTCTTAGGGTCCACCTTAATGCCATCACCTAACACCATATGCCCTAGAAAAGCAATCTCATTCAACAAAAATTCACATTTTTCATATTTAGCATACAATTTCTCCTCTCTCAAGATTTGCAATATCACCCTCAAGTGATTCACATACTTCTCCTTACTATGGGAATAAATAAAGATATCATCATTAAAGACCACTATAAATAAATCAAGGTAGGGTTTAAAAACCCTATTCATGAGATCCATAAATATAGACTATGCATTAGTCAACCCAAAGGACATAACCACAAACTCAAAGTGCCCATACCTAGTCCGAAAAGTCATCTTGGGAATATCACACTCTCTCACCTTCTCTTGACGATATCTGGACCAAAGATCAATCTTAGAAAAGTGACTAGCCCTTCGTATTTGATCAAAAAGGTCATCAATCCTTGGTAGAGGGTACTTGTTCTTTATAGTAACCCCATTAAGTAGCAGATAATCAACACACATTATAAGAGAACCATCCTTTTTAATAACGCTAGTGCACCCCAAGGTGACTTACTAGGCCTTACGAAACCCGTCTCCAACAAAGCCCTCAATCGATCCTTTAACTCTATCTATTCCACCGAACCATATGGTAAGGGGGAATGAAAATGGGTTTAGTATTGGCAAGGAGGTCTATACAAAAGTATACTTCCCTTTCGGGAGGAACGCCGGTAGGCTCATCTGGAAGGACATCAAGAAACTCATTAACCACTAGAACTGACTCAACAGGAAGGACTTTGGACTCGACATCCCTAACCCTCACAAGCTGATAAAGGAAACCCTTAGAAACCAACTTTTGGGCTTTAAGAAAAGAAATGAATCTACCCTTTACCACCACATAATGACTTTCCCACTCAAGGATGGGCTCATTAGAGAATTGGAATTTAACCCTACGGGTTTTACAATTAATAGAAGCATAATATGGATACAACTAACCCATCCCATGAATGACATCAAAATCCATCATATCTAATTCAACTAAAAAACAAGGCAAGACTTTATGCAGTATGGACATGTGACAATTTCTATAGAATTTTTTAGCAACAATGGACTCACCAATGGGGTAGACACTACATACATTTCATACAACAATTTGGGACTCACATGAAGCTTTTTGGCAATAAAAGGAGTAATGAAAGAAGGAGTAGTAGCTGGATCAATCAATGTATACACATCAACATCACAAACCTTTAACATACCTGTGAAGCACCATGCCAAGTCTAGTGACCCCTAGAGGGGTATAGGTTAGAACGTCGGTGTTCATCCCCATAATTCGTAGTAACCCATGGGAATCGCCTCGACTTATGATCCTTTGCACCACACTCAAAGCATACACTCGAACTGGCCAAGTAATCTCCTGGATAGTACCTTTCACACTTGTGGCACGTATGAGAAGCTTAACACTAATACACTTACCTTTCCTTTGAGCATATGGACAATCAACAACCTTTTGACCATCTTGCCATACCAAAATCATGCACCTGTGTTCCTCCAACATGTGCCACAAGGATATCTCCCACATTTTGGACATTTAGGACGGGTTGCCCCACAACATCCACAGGGCTTAGCATATGAAAGGCTACTTTCAAATCGAACCCTTCTTCTCCCTTCCTTTAAGGCCATCAGGCAATCTCTCATCTTATGCCCAACACCACCACACTTGAAACAACCTTTGATACTCACCAAACACCTTTCTTGATGCTTTTTTCCTCACCCTTGACAAGTGCAAAAATGATCATTTTCTTCTCATACTTAGGAATGGTAGGCTACTAGAAGATGAGGCACCATCAACTTGGGTCCTCTGAGCCTTCCTCCCCCTCCTCTTGTCCCTTGAAGTCTTGGGGTAGCCACTTGTTGATTGAGTTGAGCGGTTACAACCTTGGCTGATAGCCATAGAGCATTACGAACCTCCGCATTTAACATGTCACCTATTGGGAAATTGACCCTCAAGTGAAAGTAGGTTATTCTCTTGTCCACCATTCTGAATAGCTTGAGACATATTCTAAAACGTAACAGTTAGGGATCAGTAATAAGCCTCAGGGGACTTAGCTCTATTGCATGATTTAGAAAATGAAAAAGTGAAACATTCACTAAAACTCCTCATAGCCTGCTATTGATAGTTGTGGTGCACTTCACAACTATTAATAAGACTCTAATTGATGTGGTGCGTTACATTTTGAGGACTATTAACAACTTAGTGCTCTGATACTAAGTTTTTCATGACCCAAGCCTAGATCCTAGACTGATACAACAAATGGGAACCCGAATGGACCCAAACAAGCCTCTTAGCATATCATTCACACATCCTTGGTAGAGGAAGCAAAGTAAACAAAAACAAGAGATATAATAAAAGGGGAAGTGGGACTAAGGAAAATCTTGATATTCATAAAAACATAAAGAGCCAAACTCATAAAATAAGTACATCATAATATCCAATAACACCTCTAGAATGGAATGGAGTGGGGGCCAAGACACTTTCCAGGCTTACCCTCCTAGTAAGAAAGTGTTCAATATAAAGAAGTCTCAAAATAGCAAGAGTAATATTGATACTGTCCTCGGACTTGAGGACTTACCAAAGCTTGCTTCAAAGGATCGCACTAGCCATGTGGAGGATGATCAAAAGGTGCTCCCGTCCCTAAACGGTAATATCATGTAGGCATAGAGTATGCGTTAGTATGTTTGAATATAATAAGTATGCAGGATGCAATGCAATAAGACATAGGCCAATATAGTCAAACTGCATAATCATAAGCAACAAATATATAATCGTAATATGGAATGCATGATCAATGCTTATAATAAAACATACTTGTAAATCATTCATCTTGCATAATATATGTAGCATACATATGTGGGAAGTGACCTCAACTAACATAGACCAAGTAGCTACAACTTGGAATCCAAGGCATGACACCCCCTCGGTAAGGTGGACGGCCCTACTAGATGTGGTCTACTTGCCAAGACAAACAAAATATGAAACATGAACTAGATGGATCCACTAGTATGACAAGGGTAATAATCATAATCCTATGGTGGTACATAGTTTAGAGACAAAAAGACTTTATATAAGGACCCCTTGAGTCGAGACCTCATCTTAAGCCTCAAACGATACTCAGTCAAATCCCATAGAATACTTAAAATAATCATAACATGTATATCTTATAAGAAACATTGAAACATGACATATGTAGCTCTTGAAACATGATGAACCTTTAATTATTAGCTTAACTAGAAACATAAGAGTAGATCATAATCATATATGAACCCTTGCTTTAACATGAATGGCTCACAAGAGGTAAAAACCTTGAGATAGGGCTTAGCTTGTAACTTGTAAAAATCATGGATAATTTTCATGAATTCAATACATACTTGAAAGTCCTTAATCATCATATAGTCACTTGACTTATAAATTATGAAAAAGATCATCAATAACTTGAGAATTCTTGACTTGATATTTTATCAAACACATGGTAGGTTCATGATTCTTGCTCAAAATCATGCAATTCAATAGTGGAATAAGATGAGAAAACTTAATGCAGATGAACCCACCATCATGTAGTAAAACCTTCATGTAGTGTATCTTGAAATCCATTATCAAAACTCATAATAGATCATAGTTTTATAGCTCAAGACATGCATAGTCTCAATAGACAAAGACCAACTCATAGAGTAAGCTTAAAATAGATAATCATAAGTAATCAACAATATCTTGATAAAACTCCAACATAATTGATACTCATATTTCATAATATGAGATACCCATAAGTAATATAACTTGAAAACATGCAATTTTCATGAAAAAAGGGAAGGTTGAACTCCATGGGTGAAAGGGACCTAATGGATGAAATCCACATACCTCAAACTTGTATTTTCTTGAGATGAGCTTGAAGTGAATCCTTGAGTTCCAAAGTTAAGCTTGAAATCCTTGAATTTTGTATGAGATATTTGGTTAAGTCACGGAGAAGTTTTTGTGAGGGTTTTGAGTGATATAAAGTTAAAAAATGGCTAAGTATGGGTGATTTCACATTTAAGTGGGCATGGGGCTATGACCCCAATGCCCTAGGGTGCATAGGAAAAACTAAAGAAAAGGTTGAACTAGTCCGTATCTGGTCCTTTTAAGTGGGCATGGGGCTATGACCTCAATGCCCTTGGGCGTATAAGAAAATGTATGGAAAAGTTTATACTAGTCCACAACTCATGCGTGACACGGACCTAACGCAATGGAGATTTTTATACTGCTCTGCGCCCCTGGCGCATCGCGGCTTTTTCCTATAGATCCTCTAAAATCCAGGCTATTCCTATTTCCCACTCAATTTTGCCCCTTGGTCGAAAATATGAAGTTGGATTTTTGATACCACGCATGTATTTTGAGATATATGGAAATTATGATTATGAGCATTCCAAAGCACATTTTTGGGGCGTTTCAAAAAGACCCTCAACTCATTTATATCATCCCCAACAGTAGAAAATACTAGATATAAGAATGACTATAGTAGAAAGCAATTGAAAACTTATGAATAAAATACAAATAGCAAAATAAATGATAGTCAATAACAATACAATTTATAATAACATGACTAATCCTATAAACCTATTGTATCACAAGGCGTTAACTACCCCTACTAGCCTACTAGCCTTCTACCCTAATACGCGACCTCCATTCCTTTCTATCTAGGGTCATCTCCTAGGTGATATAAAGTTGTGTCATATCCTGTCTAATCACTCCCCCATACTTTTTTGGTCTACCTCTACCCCTCCGCATAACCCCTGACTCCAACCTCTTGCACCTCCTAATAGGAGCATCAACACTTCTTCTCTGCACATGCCCAAACCACTACAGTCTCATTTCTCTCATTTTGTCTGCCACAGGGGTCACCCCTAACTTCCCCCAAATGATCTTATTCCTAATCTTATCCCCCTGGTATGTTCACATCATAGTCTCACTTCTATTATCTTGTCTGCCATAGAGGCCACCCCTAAATACTCTCTAATGGTCTCATTCATTATCTTGTCACCCCTGGCATGTCTATATATCCATCTCAACATCCTTATATCTACAACCTGCATCTTCTGAACATGTGTGTTTTTGACAAGCCAACACTACACCCCATATAGTAAAGATGGTCTAATACTATTCTGTACAACATTTCTTTAATTTTAAGTGGTATGTTCTTATCACACAATTCTCTAGAAGCAAGCCTCTATTTCATCCATGTTGTCCAATACAATGTGTGATATCATCATCGATATCACCACTACTTTTGATGATCAACTTGAGATATTTAAAGTTTTCTCACTTAGAAATAGATTAAGTAGCAAGCCTCACTTAATCCCTCATAACACTAAATTTGCACTCCAGGTATTCTGTCTTACTCCTACTCAATTTGAACCCTTTGGATTCTATAGTATGTCTCTAGATCTCCAACCTATCATTGATTTATCCCTGGTCTCATTAATTGCTACTATGTCATCTGCAAATAAAATTCACCATGAACCTCCTCTTAGATAAACCATGTCAACTCATCTATCACTAAGGAAAAAATAAAAGGTCTCAGCACATATTGTTGATGAAGTGCCATCTCGACAGGAAAATACTCCCAGTGTCCTTCCACCATTCTTTTATTCGAGTTTTGGCTTCATCATACATGCCCGTTATTACTCTAACATATACCCTTGGAACATCTTTTGCCTCTATACACCTCTATAAGACATTCCTCAAAACTTTCTCATAGGGCTTTTCAAGATAAATAAATACCATATGAAGGTCCTTCTTCTTTTCACAATATTTCTCCACTAATCTCTGAATAAGATGAATTGCTTTAATAGTTGATTGCCCTAACATGAATTCAAATTTCTCATGACCTAAGCCTAGGCCCTAGACGTTACATAGCAAATGTCTAAAATGGAATGGAGCAGGGGCCAAGACATTTTCTGGGCTCACCCTCATAGTAACAAGAGTTCAACATAAAGAAATATAAGATAACAAGAGTAGCATAGATAGTCTCCTTGGACTTGAGGACTCGCCAAAGCTTATCTTCCAAAGTATCAAACTAGTCACGCAGGGAATGATCGAGAGCTATTTCGGTCCCTACATGGTAATATTATGTAGGAATAGAGTATACACTAGTATGTTTGAATGTACTAAGTATGTAGGATGCAATGCAACAAGACATAAGCCAATATAGTCAAAATGTATAATCATAAGCAATGGATAGGTATTATAGCAATATGGAATGCATGTTCAATGCTTAAACTAAAACATGCTTGTAAATCATATAACTTGCATAGTACATATCATATGTGGGAAGAGACAATAATCAACATAGACCAAGTGAACAAATACTTGGAATCCAAGGTATGTTACCCCCTTATAAGGTGATTGAGGTACATACCCCTCAACATGGTGATTGGGCATGTGAACCCCCAATAAGGTGATCGAGATACTCACCCCTCAACATGGTGATTGGTCATGTTACACCCCAACAAGGTGATCAAGGTACTGAGCCCTCAATAAGGTGATTGGGCATGTCACCTCCCCAACAAGGTGATTGAGGTATTTCACCCCTCAACATGGTGATTGGGCATGTCACCCCCCAACAAGGTGATTGAGGCATATCACTCCCTTAACAAGGTGATTGGGCATGTCACCTCCCCAACAAGGTGATTGAGGTATTTCACCCCTCAACATGGTGATTGGGCATGTCACCCCCCAACAAGGTGATTGAGGCATATCACTCCCTTAACAAGGTGATTGGGCATGTCACCCCCTAACAAGATATGGTCTACATACAACATTATAGATACTTTTCATGAATATAATGCATAGATAAAGCCCTTAATCATCACAAAGTCACTTGACTTATAAACCATGTAATAGGTCATCAATAACTTGAGAATCCTTGTCAAGACATTTTATCAAACACTCGGTGGGTTCATAATGCTAATTCAAAATCATGCAATTCAAGAGTGAAATAATATGAGAAAACTCAATGTAAATCAACCCACTAACACATAGTTTTTTATAATCAAAACCCATAATAAGAGATACCCACAGATGATACAACTTGAAAACATGTAATTTTCATGAAAAGTAAGATTGGGCTCCATGCATGAAAGGACCCAAAGGATGAATCTCACATACCTCAAACTTGGGTTTTCTTGAGATGAGCTTAAAGAGAACTAAGAGCTTGAAGAGAATCCTCGAGTTCCAAAATTAAGCTTGAAATCCTTGAAATTTGAATTAGATATTTCGTTAAGTCTTGGAGAGATTTTTGAGAGGGTCTGGAGTGATAGAGTTTAAAAATGGCTAAGTATGAGTGTTTTCATGCATATGTAGGCATGGCGTTATGACCCCAATGCCCTTCGCCGAGATAGAAAAACCAAGGAAAAACATACAATGGTTCGTATCCTTGGTGCGATGCAGACCAATTGCATAGGCCATATTGTACTGCTCTACGCCCCTGTCGCATCGTGGCCACGGCGCGGACAAACATTAGATAAGAAAAATTAGAAAAAATTATTTTTCACCACGAGTCCTCTAAAATCTGAGTTATACCTATTTCCGACACAATTTTTCCCCCGATCAAGAATATGAAGTCAAATTTTCAATATCACGCATGGACTTTGAGATACATGAAAATTATGATTATGGGCATTTTCGAAGTATATTTTAGGGTTTTTCAATATATCCCCCAAGGGAACATACATCCCCGAATGTCAAAGAAATGTGCATAAGAGAAGTAATCATAAAGATTTCATCTTGATATGAATGCAACAAATGCATTTAAACATCATTTTCAAAAGGTCTCAACATGAGTGTCAAAATCACCATAAACTTGTTACCATGAACATATATGCATGTAAAATGAAGTAATGGCTGAAACTTATGACTTGAAATCATGTAGAGGACTAAGGGGCCAAGACATTTTCTGGGCTCACCCTCATAGTAACAAGAGTTCAACATAGGGAACAATAGCCCTTGGGTCACCTACACACTTCCTCAACATGAAAACATAGAAGACCGGATGAACCATATTCATCTCCATGGGTAACTCCAACTCATATGCAACCTTACCCACTCTTCTCAAAACTTTATAAGGACCCACAAACCTTGGGTTTAATTTCCCCTTCATGCCAAACCAGACCACACCCTTTATGTTTAAGACTTTCAACTAAATCCAATCACCAACCTTAAATTCTAGATCCCTTCTTCTCACATCAGAGAAGGACTTTGGTCTACTTTGAGATGTTTTCAATCTCTCCCTTATCAAGATCACCTTCTCCAAGTCTTCCATGACCAAATCTGGACCTAGCAAAGCCATTTTCCCCACTTCAAACCACCCAACTAGGGATCTACAATGCCAACCATAAAATGCTTCAAAATGAGCCATACCAATAATTGAGTGGTAGCAATGATTGTAAGAAAATTCAATGAGTGGAAGGTATTCATCCCAACTACCCTTAAACTCCAAAACACACACTCTAAGCATATCCTCAAGAGTTTAGATAGTCCTCTCGGCTTGACCATTTGAGGATGAAAAGTCATGCTAAGCTTAACCTTGGTACCAAGATCTCTTTGGAAATACCTCCAAAAGTGAGAAGTAAATTGATCACCATGATCCAAAATGATAAACAAGGGCACCTCATGCAATCGAACCAACTCATGTATACACAACTTAGCAAAATCTTCGGCACCATAAGTGGTTTTGACCAGTAAGAAGTGATTCAACTTTGTCATGCTATCTACAACAATCTAAATAGAGTTAAAATGTTTCCTAGTCTTAGGCAACCCAACCACAAAATCCATGTTGATCTCTTCCCACTTCCAAGAATCTCTATGTCTTAGTCTAGGCCACTAGGCCTTTGATCTTCGGCTTTCACTTGTTGGCAATTATGATATCAAGATATACGGCAATGTCTCTCTTTATACCACCCCACTAATATACCTCCCTCAAGTCTCTATACATCTTTGTAGAACCATGCTAAATGGAATAAGATGATTTAGAGCCTCATTCAAGATCAAGTCTGTCAACCCATCAACATTGAGCACACATAATCTACCTTGGTATCTAGGAGGTGAATGGAATAGTATGAATAATGGGCCTCCTTCAAAATCAATTCTCTCAAGTCTTCCACATTTGGAACACACAATCTACCTTGGTACCTAAGCGCACCATCTCCCCCTTGGGAGAAAACCTCCACTTTACCATCTCTCACCAAGGCCTTCAACTCTAGCAATGCGGGGTCAAGATCTTATTTTGGATCTTATTTTACCTTTACCCCCTCAATCAAAGAAGACTTAGAACCATTAACAACCACTACACCACCCGGGGTCAAGATCTTGTGTTGCCTTTACCTTCTCAATCAAGGAAGATTTAGAACCATCAAAAACCACCACACCACCATTATCAACTTCATCTAATGTAACCCCTAATCTAGCCAACCGGTTGACCTCTCTAGCCACCTCTTTGCCACCATCATTAACATAAGCTAGACTACCCATAAGCAGCCTACTTAGAGCATCAGCCACAATATTATCTTTGTCAGTGTGATAATGCACACTCATATAATAATCTTTAAGAAGCTCTAACAACCTTCTTTTTCTCAAGTTATCTTTTTCGGTGAACACACATTGGACTCTTATGGTAGGTAAACACATAAACATGAACCCTATACAAGTAGTAATGCCAAATTTTCAAAGAAAATACATGGCTGCTAATTAAAGATCATGGGTGTGATAATTCTTCTCAAGTATGCTGATGTTCACACTCCAATAAGAAAACTGTCGCTTACAGTAATTAGCCTAACCATAGTTTATGGTCTAATCCACAAGGAATACAGGGTTTCACTATAGAGATCTGGCACAACATTTGCCTTACCCGAATGATAGTGCACATTTGTATCATAGTCCTTAAGATATTCTAACCATTTCCTTTACGTAAAGTTGAGATCTTTTTGAGTGAAGACATATTGGAGGCTCTTATGATTGGTGAATAGATCCACATGCACCCCATACAAGTAGTATGCCAAATCTACAATGCAAACACAACGGCGGCTAATTCTAGATCATAGGTCAGGTAGTTCCTTTCATGCAACTTGAGTTGTCTAGGAGCATAAGCTATGATCGTACCATTTTGCATCAACACACAACCCAAACCAACTCGAGAAGCATCATAATACACCACAAATCCCTCAAGTCCATCTGTTAATGACAATATAGGAGCGGACACAAGCTTGTCTTTCAATGTTTTGAAGCTCCTTTCACACTCATCAGTCCACACAAACTTAACCTTTATTTGAGTCAATTTTGTCATAGGGGAAGAAATAGAGGAGAACCCATTCACAAACCTTCTATAATAACCCACAAGGCCTAAGAAGCTCGTAATATCTGATGGGGTCAACGTTCTAGGCCAATTTCGAATCACATCGGTCTTCTTAGGATCCACCTTAATACCATCCCCCGACACCACATGACCCAAGAATGCTATTCAAGATCTTTTAGACCTCATCAATGAACTGATCCACCTTAATACCATCCCCCGACACCACATGACCCAAGAATGCAACCTCCTTCAAACAAAATTTACACTTTTTATATTTAGTATACAATTTTTCCTCCCTTAATCTTTATAACACAACCCTTACATGCCTCATATGCTCCTCCCTACTATGTAAATAGATCAATATATAATCAATAAAGACCAAAATGAAGGAATCAAGGTAGGGTTTGAAGAACCCTATTCATTAGGTCCATGAAGATGGCCGGTGCATTCGTCAACCTAAAAGACATCACAACAAACTCATAATGCCCATATCTGTCTGGAAGGCCGTCTTGGGAATATCATAGTCCCTCACTTTCATATAATGATACCCAGACCGAAGATCAATCTTAGGGAAATAACTATCCCCTTGTAATTGGTCAGACAACTCATGAATTCTTAGAAGAGGATACCCATTCTTGATGGTGACCTTATTAAATTACTGGTAGCCAATACACATTCTAAGGGAACCATCCATCTTCTTTACAAATAATACCGGTGCACCCCAAGGTGATTAGCTAGGTCTAATAAATCCCTTCTCCAACAAATCTTTCAATTGTTCCTTTAACTTTTTCAACTCCGTTAGGGCCATACGGTAAGGGGAAACAGAGATAGGTTGAGTGTTGAGGAGGAGGTTTATACCAAAATCTATTTCCCTTTCGGGAGGAACACTAGAAAGATCATTTGGGAAGATATCACGAAACTCATTTACAATCGGAATCGACTCTATGGGAAGGACTTTAGACTCCACATCCCTAACCCTCAAATGATGGTAAAAGATAACCTTTATAGAACAACTTACGGGCTTTAATGCAAGAGATAAATCTACCCTTGACCACTATATCTTAACTTTCCCACTCAAGGACGGGTTTATTTGGGAATTAAAATTTGACCCTATGGGTTGTATAATCAATAGAAGCATAATAGGCATACAACAAAATCCATCCCAAGAATGACATCAAAATCTACCATGTCTAATTCAACAAGATCACAAGACAATAACTTATACAAAATGCAAATAGGACAACTTCTATAAACGTTCCTAGCAACAATAGAGGCACCAATAGGAGTGGACACTTCATACGACTCCTGCAATAACTCGGGGTAAATATGGAACTTTTGGGCAACAAAGGGGGTAACAAAATAAAGAGTGGAACCCGGATCAATCAATGCATACACATCAAAAAAATATTTTCAACACACCGGTAACAATGTTAGGAACCTCACCAACCCCTTGCCTCTCATGTAAAGCATAAAACCAATTGTCCCTTGGGGCACCACCTTGAGGACCACCTCTACCCAATAGAACCGCATTTGCACCCCATCTCTCGCCACAGTTTCGTGGACAATCCACCTTTTTGTGACCGAGCACCCCACAATCAAAGGTTGCATTAGAACCCTTCAAACATGGGCCACTATGACTATTCCCACATGTAGGGCACACATCAATGGGAGCTACACCACCAAAAACTTGAGGCTTAGGGAAGTCATTTGCAAACCCCCTATTAGTAGCATGATGAGACACTTAGCCTTGATGCAACCGGCCACCCCTTTAAAACTTACCTCCAAGACGAGCCCTCTTGGCCTCATGCCTCCTCCTCTACCTCAACTTTTCCTCCTCTATTTGCTCAGCATATGTCATCAATCGAGACAAGTCCATGTCACTAATTAGCAAAGGGGACCGGCACTCCTCACTCACCAAGTCGGAGACCCCCATCACAAACTTATTCATCCTAGATCTAGGATCGTCTACCTAATAAGGAGCATAATTTGAAAGTTGATTAAACTTGAGGGTATACTCCCTCACACTCATAGCACCTTATTTCAAGTTTATGAACTATACCAACTTAGCTTCCTTAAGCTCAAGAGGGAAAAACCAATTAAGGAAAGCCAATTTAAACTCCTCCCAAGGCACCACATTACAAATTACCTTCTCCCCCTTCCATTGGTCATACCATATTTTGACTACCCCTTTGAGTAGGTACGCTACCAACTCCGCCTTTTCAGTTGGTCCAACACCCATGATATTCAAGATCTTTTAGACCTCATCAATGAACTCTTGTGGATCTTTATCCACCTTTGACCGATAGAATACCAGAGGATTCATCCTTATGAAGTCCCTTACCCTAGCTTCTGGGCTAATAGCATGAGGGGTTTGGGCTCCATGATTGACTTGGTTGGCCACAACTTGGGCAAGTATAGTGAGAGCATCCCGGAGCTCACCATCGGTAGGTTGCTTCTCAGGAGTTTAGTTCCTTCTTCCTCTAGTGTTTGTCATGATCTAGCATAGTAAAGAACAATTATTACGGCTAAAAGCTTACCATAACTCTATAACACGACTTAGAACATAAAAAAGGGAAACATTTCCTAAAACGCTCATAGCCTCCTATTAATAGTCATGGTGCGCTTAACAACCATGAATAAGACTCTAATTGACACAGTGTGTTGGACTCCAAGGATCTATCAACCTAGTACTCTGATACCAAGTTTGTCACAACCCAAGCCTAGGGCAAAGATGTGACACGGTGAGTGGGAAAACCGAAGTAACCCCAAAGAAGCCTCTTAACCTATCATTGCACATAATTGGTCGCGGAAGCATATAAAAGACATAATTAATAAGAATAAGGGCAAAGGGGCTAAGGAAAAAGCTTACATAACATCATAATCAAGAGACAAAAAGTCAAAGTTCATATCATAGATACATAACATGTCCAACAAACACCTCTAATACTTACATAAGAGTGGGGGCCAAGACAAAGAAATTGGGCTCACCCTCATAGTCAAAATAGATAATTAAGAATAATGTCTCAATACGTAATAAGAGCAACATACACCAAGGTCTCTGTAGTGGAGGACTCACCAACTAGCTTGAGTAGTACTAAACTAGCCACATGGAGGAAGAGGATGATCAACTTGGGCTTCGGTATACCAAGCTTGTCGCGACCCAAGCCAATGGCCTAGACATGACATGGTGAATGGGGAACCCGAAGGAACCCCAAACAAGCCTCTTAACGTATCATTGCACATCATTGGTCACAGAAGCATATAACAGACATAAAGAGTAAGAATAGGGGCTAAGGGAAAAGCTTGCATAACATCATAATCAAGAGACAAAGAGTCAAAGCTCATATCATAGATACATAACATGTCCAACAAATACCTCTAATACTTAGATAAGAGCAGGGGCCAAGACAAAGCAACTGGGCACACCCACATAGTCAAAATAGACAATAAAGAAGAATGTCTCAATATATAATATGGGAAACATAGACTAATGTCCCCGAAGTGGAAGACTCACCAATTAGCTTGAGTAATACCGAACTAGCCACATGAAAGAGGAGGATGATTAACTTGGGCTTCAGTTCCTACATGGTGATGTCATGTAGCCAAGAGTATGTGTTAGTATATTTGAATGTAATAATTATGTAGGATGCAATGAAACAAAAGACAGGCATCATAATCAAAATGCATAACAATAGGAAATACATAAAATATAATAATATGGCATGTATGAACAATGCATAAGTAAAACATGCTTAAGTAATACATGCTCATATAGGATATCATATGTATAGTAGAAACCAAGCTAGCTTTCCAAAGTACAAACCCCTTGGTAGGTTGGTGATGATGCCACCCCATCACTTAGGTGGTAAGGTACAAACCCCTCACTAGGTTGATGAGTACAAACCCTAATCTAGGTTGATGATGATTCCACCCATCACCCTGGTGGTGAAGTACAAACCCCTCACTAGGTTGATGAGTACAAACCCTAATCTAGGTTGATGATGATTCCACCCATCACCCTGGTGGTGAAGTACAAACCCCTCACTAGGTTGATGAGTACGAACCCCCATCTATGTTATCCAAGCTCTTGGTCCCCCCAAATTGGTCATGGTCTAATGCAACACTTTATATAGAATTCATAATATACATAGACTCATTTCATCATCATAACATCATTAATATCATATCTCATGCTTTGGACCTTCAATTTCTCATGAAACCACATCCGGATATTTTATCAAACTCTTAGAGGGTGTGTAATGCTAGTATAAAACCATGAAATATAGAGATAAAATCATGCAAGAAAATCCATTGTAAACCCACCAATCAAGATCTTGCAACACCCTCTAGCAATAAACATCAAAACCCCTCATCAAATCTTACATTAGATCCATGATGTATAAATCAAAACATAGAAAAACAGTCACAACTTAACATAGCTTTAACATAGTTCAGAGACATGTTCATACTAGTAAACCCATTAGTAAAATCAACTTTAAATCATGCAAATTGAGTAAAAAGGCTATTAGGGCACCATGGGTGGAAGGACCCAATGGCTAAAACCTACATACCTTAGCTTTGAAAAAACTCTTAATAAAGATTGAAAATGAAGGCTTGAATCTTGAAGGAAATCCTTAGTTCCAGATAATGATTTTGAGACTTAAATTTGAGAGTAAAAAATATGGCTAAGTGTTTGAGAGGATATTGGGGAATGTTTAGGATGATATGAGGGTGAAATATGACTAAGTATAGGTAAAAACATATTTTAGAACACTTAGGCCTAAGACCCAAAAGTCTTGGACTGAGATAGAAAAACTGGGCACAAAAATGTATAGGGGCACGCCAGGGGTGCAGATCGTCGTTGGAAATAGCATTTTTGCAATTTTTAAATTTTGGTACGGTTTCTCTTCAATCGAGGTTAGACCCTTTTTCCCTTTATTTTTATCCCCGGAACAAGAATATGAAGTTGGATTTTTGATATTGCACATGAATTTTGAGATATATGGAATTTAAAATTTTGAGCATTCTAAGGCATATTTTCGGGCACTTTTTGGGGTCGTTTCAATAGTATATCTCTCACAACCTCATCCAAATCCTCCCTAAAGAGCTTTTTGACTTCCCTATCAAGGCACATAGGCACTAACTATATCCACTTATGACTATTGATAATAAGCTTAATAAACATCATCCTATTATTAATCTACTTTACCTCAATCACATACTTCCTAAGGTCTTCATCTACTAGGATACCTGCTCCATTTCTATCCCTAGAGTAACCAAAGTACCATAATTTAAATTCATCTATGTCCCAAGCTTTGGTACCTAACTATCTAGTCTCATGAAAACATGTTATACTAATTTGTCTCCTCTTAAGAGTCTTCACTAGCTCTATGGACTTCCTTGTAAGTGATCCTATGTTTCACGATCCTACTTTCAACTTAAGTAAGTGTGTGTCCCCTCTTAGAACTACTACCCCTTGCCACAGACCCCTACCGATGACATGGACCTAATCCACCATTAGACCCAAATGCCACTAAACTAAGAACCAATAAATTAAGAAAATACAATCTCTCAAAATCAATAACCAAACTATACAATAGCATACAAAACGGTAAATATACACTAGGCACAATGCACAATAATAATAGTGAGCAATTTAATATATTCCCTAAAAATCTTTTTACAGAAATAAGTAAAAGATAAGAAAATCAATTCAATTTCATAATAAACTAGTTAAATAACAACCACCTAATTCAAGAAATTTGATATCTTCCCACAACAAGTCAAAGAAGAGAAACTTAATTCAATTTTACAATAAAACAAGTCAAATACTAACAAAATACTTCAAAAAATTTGATATGTTTCATAATAAACAAGTCAAAGCAGAGAAATCCAATTCAATTTCATGCAACCCAATTAAAAATATAATAGAATATTGATTTTGAACTAGGACAAGAAATAGAAGAAGAGAGGAATGATACACCTGATCTTGATGTTCACACACTTAAATCGTGATGGTCGCCTTTCTGTCCATGAGCATCAATTGCAGGATGAAACAACAACAATCTTAATGTGAAATTGACCAACAAAAAGAATGTCTAGTCGTAAAATTAACCTGAAGGAAGTGAAATGGTCACCATTCTAAATGTTCAGGCACAATGAGTGTTTTTCGCTAAGATTCTAGTTGGCTTCTTGGTGTTTTAATGGGTTTATCGGCGATTTCTTGATTTTTAGATGAATGTACCTAGAAGCAGAAATCTCAATTCTGTCGAAAAACTGATAACCGCGAGTTTTCCAATCACTCAACTACCATCTTATCTTCTTATCATAATTTATTCTAATGGATCATCAGCTTTAGGAGAAATAGTTCCTAAAAATGGACGTACTGATGAAGAACTCGCAGGGCAAAAGGAGCTTGATGGACAGAACTTAAATCAATACGAAGAAGAAGCAACGCAAAAGGAGCTTGATGGATAGAATGAAAATTAAGAAGAAGAAGAATGGCCAATGGAGCTTGATTCAGAGCAGGGGAATCAAGAATATTTTTCGAAGAGAAAATTTGTAGAGAGAGAAAAGAGAGGCTAAGGTCAGTACCATCTAATAAGTTATGGACACAGTACTTTTTGTTAATATTTCATCCGATACCAATTTAAGATGCTAGATATAAATATGGTATAGTAGTAACAAAATTTTACCTTTTGATAGAAAGTTAGAAATTATTCTGAATTATTGAAGTATAGAAAATTTCTAGCTAAAGAAAAAAACAAATAAATAAATAATGATGTGAACATTTTTTTAGTTTATCAAGATAATAAAAGCATAAGTTTCCTGCTAGGTTTTTTTAGATACTTGCGAAAACATCTTTTTTTATACAAGACAAAAGCGAATCTGCAAAGGAAAAGAACTCAATTAGAAGACAATCCTCAAAAAACTTATAAATTTCAAGAAACGAGTGAAATATTAAAAATCACATGCAAATTTATCTTTTCAATCATAAATAATATCAAGATTTCAATTGATAAAAAAATTCTAAATCTAAACTTGTTTTTCCACCGATAACAATTTTGAAGGAATAATCAATCTATGTGTAAATAAAGAGTGGCAATTAATGTAAGTAATATTAATTAGTTAAAGAAATTTTAGTACTATACTGATTCTTAAAGCTACACAAAATCCGTATAAATTGTTACTTTGTATATCCTCATGAATTATTATAAAATAATAAAACTTGATAATCTTAAAAATAGCAAATTATATAAAAAGAACAAATTATCAAATGTGATAATCTGATAATAATTGATGAAAATACACTACAAATAAAGCAAAAACATAATAATCTAAATTAAATTGGAGTTGCTTAATACTATGTTAGTTTAGAATTATATTATTTTTAGAAAGAAAATAAAGAAGTATTATTCCAACTTAATTAAATTCGTGTAGTTGAGTTCATTTAGTCTTAGGATTCTTTTTCTATTTTAGGACTTCATATATTTCAGAATTCTTTATATTATAAAGATAAATTAAATAATATTTTTTTTAAAAAAATGAAAAGATAATTTTGTCTAAAAAAGAAACTTTTAATAAAGGACAAATAGTTCAAATAACATTTCTAATGGGTTCATGGTTTCAATATATACTAGTTAAGTGTACATGCTTCACACGTGTGTTTCACGTTATTTAATAATAAATGTATATAAAGAACAAAGTGTTATGTATATGTTATATTAATAAATGCAAAACTTTAAAAAAATAAAGTAGAATTTTTAACATAAATGGTATAATTAAACAGAAAAATGATGACTCTGTATTACACAAACAATTGAGGAGCCCAAAATATAATGAATAATATTTCATCATGATATAAAGAGTCAATATCAAGTAAATCAACAAAAATAAATTAGGATTCCCAAGTTTTCTTTTTATTTATTTTTTTTTGGGGGGTGGGGGTGGGGGTGGGAATTGATTTTGGTGGGTACTAAGACATTATATACAATGATTTTTTATGTAATCTGCGTTAGCTTCATTCTCCTTCTAGAACCAAGATTAGTTCTCCGAAATCAATCTCCCTCACTCTTCTCTCTCTTAGTTTTTCAACAAAGTTTTCCTTTCTATCATTAATAATTACTATATTTAATATATATAGATATATACATATTGAAATTTAGTTGGGGTAGTATATAGTTAGCTCTCTATTTCTCTTTTTGTCATATATTTAGGTAGGGGTATTTAAAATCGAATCAAAATCGAATATCCAAACAAAAAAATAATTTATTGGTTTATCGATAATGGATTATTGGTTTAGTAATTTTGATAACGGTTCAAAAAAATTTTATTATTGGTTTATCGTTTCTTAATGGTTTTGAATTTTTCTTAATGGTTTAATCGATAACCTGATAATAAATTAAATAATTATATTTGTACTATTTGATATATAAAGTCCTTGATAGTTTCATACCTTTACTTTTTACTATCTCAAATTCTCAGTTATTCTATAATGTGACAGTGTTTGCTTTTGAGCAAAACACAATTTGTCACTCATATGTATGGATCATTTGATTTGTCACTTTATTTCTAAGGAATTTTCAAAAAAAATTGTCAAATCTTAACGGTTAAATTGATAACCAAATCAATAATGATTAATAACCGATAAATTAATATTTTAGATTCTATAGCGCTTTAGCATATCTACAAAATGATAAACTTCATAATCAAACTGAATCGATCGATACACAACCCTATATTTAGGAGCCATAAAATTGAGTCTACCAATATAATTCTTTTTATTTTCACATATTTTAATATTTCTTTTCTAATTCTCCTTCTATATATTTTAGGAACCTTTTTCAAATTCTTCTTAGACAAAATAATTAAAAAAAAATAGATAGTGTGCCTAAAGATACATTTCTCTCTCTTTACCACTTTCTCTCTCTAAAAATTTTCCAATCAAGATATGGATTCTTCACCGACAACAACGTTGGCATTTCTGTCTCTTCAATTTCAGGAGAATATTTATTCATATCCGAGTACTATCTTCTACACACACAGATTTCTTTTTTGGTGAAGTAACAAGAAGTGACAGAGTTCTCCGGCGAAGTAACAAGACGTGGCGATGTAACTTTTCTGGCCAAACCAATCCTCTCTGGTGTAGTATAATTCATCTATCCATCACGAGCTAGCACATGTTCCAATCGAATCATTTGGGCCTTGGAATTTTCGACGTCTGCATACATTAGTGCAATTGGACCACGTTCCTTTACTGGGTTTCAACTGATCCGGCGACTTTCACATTCTCCGGCGAAATCAAAGTGTCACTGAAAGGAGAAAACATTTTTTTTTTCTTCTCTTCTATTAGGGATTTTTCAAGAACGCTTCTTCTTCAACAAGTTTTCAGCATGATAATTTTTTGGAAAGAAATGTTTCTTGGTATTGAGTAGATCATCAGTTCGTAAACGGATTCAGTTTTGATGAGAAAAAGATGAGGAAGTTTCGGTGACATCATTTCCAAATTCTGGTCAGTATATCCCAGTCAGAATTTTCGAGCGACATTCAATAATTTTTTGATCCAAATTCAAGGTGAAATCTTCCAAAAAAAAATTCTATTTAATATTGTAATCAATTGTATCCTTTACTTAGCTTTTATTTCTTGTCTTTTATCATTTATTTCTAGATATACCATATGCCTTTATATTTCAATTTATTATATTGTGTCAGCTTACATATCATATTGTGTTGTTTTTTACCATAGATTTCTATAGTTTACTCTACCATTTATTCGTCTTGATTTTGTATCTAATTATTTGATTATTGTACAGTATACTTTATATTGATATTGTTCTATATTGTTGGGTTGTATAGTTTTCCGTAGTTGTATACTTTTTATATTTACCATTTATATTTGGTGAGCTTACATATCATATTGTGTTGCTTCTACCCATTTATCCATCTTGACTTTTTACCTGATTGTTTGGGTGGTAGTAAATCTTATATTTCACTGTTCTATATTGTTGTGTTAAATATTTTCTCTAGATTATATCATCTTGATCCTTGTAGCTTAGTGAGTGATTAGTTCTTAGTTTAGTGGCATCAGGATCCAATGATGGTTTAGGGTCATGTCATCAGTTGGGGTCGGAGGTAAGGGGTAGGGCTAGTAAGAGGGACACAGGCTTATTTAAGTTAAGGGTAGGGTCGTCAAATATAGGATCATTATAGAGAAATCTATAAAGTTGGTGAAGAGTCTTAAGAGGAGACAAATTGATATAGTATGTGTTCAGGAGATTAGATGGGTAGGTATCAAAGCTTGGGACATAGATAGTTTTAAGTTATGGTGCTCGGATGGTTCTAGGGATAGAAATGGAGTAGGTATCCTAGTAGATAAAGACCTTAGGGAATTGTGGTTGATGTTAGGAGGATTAACAATAGGATAATGTCTATTAAACTTGTGGTTAGTAGGCATGTAGTGAATGTAATTCGTGCCTATAGGCCTCAAGTGGGCCTGGATGAGGAAGTCAAAAAGCTCTTTTGGAAAGATTCGGATAAGGTTGTGAGAGGCATACCAGAGATAGAAAAAATCTTCATTGGGGGACACTTTAATGGGTCTATCGGGGCAACCGCGAGTGGGTTTGAAGATGTTCATGGAGGCTTTGGTTTTGGGAAGAAGAATGGAGGTGGGACATTTCTCTTGAATTTTTCCAAAGCCTTTGAGTTAGTTATTGCTAACTCATGTTTCCCAAAGAGGGAAAATTACTTAATTACCTTTTGTAGTATGGTAGCTAAGACTCATATCGATCACTTCCTTTGTAAGAATTGTAAAGTTATTCTGAGTGCGAATGTTTCCACTCAACATAGGCTTCTAGTGATGGATGTAGAGATTAAAATAGAAAAGAAGAAGAAGGTTATTTATGCCCAACCGAGGATTAGATGGGGAGGACTAATTCTTGCCCTTTCTCGAGAGATGGAAGAAAACTTGAGTAGTTTAGAAGCTTGGAGTAGTAGCGGAGATGTAAACAATATGTGGGACATTACTACTGGTTGCACTAGAAAAGTAGCTACTGAGGTACTAGGGGTTTCAAGAGGAACTTCTGGTGGACGTCAAGGTGATTGGTAGTGTTATAATGAAGTTCAAGGTAAAGTGAAAGCAAAGAAGATTGCGTATACAAAATGGTTGGAGTGTAGGGAGGAGGATTAAAATTAAAGGCTTAAGGATATTTATAAGATGACAAAGACAGAAGCGAAGTTAATGGTGATGAGTGCTAAGATAGCAGCATTTGAGCACCTATATGTGGAGTTAAGTGATAAAGACGGGGACAAAAGATTGTGTAGGCTTGCTAAAGAAAAGGAAAGAAAAGCTCATGACCTGAACCAAGTAAAGGTGGCAAGCTTACTTTCACAAACTCTAAAATAAAAAAAGAGATAGAGATATTGAGCTGGGTGAGTTGGCGTACTCCAGTAATCATCGAGGTTTTGGCTATTGTAGGTTGTTTAGAGTTGAGGAGGTTTGACGTGCCATTGGTAGGATAAAGAGAGGGAGGGCAATCAGATCCAATGAGATTCTATTACATCTTTGGAAGAACATGGTCAAGGATGGTACTGAGTGGCTGACTAGATTATTCAATGTTATTATGAAGACTGCCAAGATGCTCGATGAATAAAAAAGGAGTACAGTGGTTCCATTGTACAAGAACAAGGGTGATATTCAAAATTGTAACAATTGCAGGGGTACCAAGTTGTTGAGACACACATGAAGGTCTAGGAGAGAGTGGTGGAGATGATGCTGAGAAAAGGAGTGTCTATTACAGAGAATCAGTTCAGATTCATTTCGAGATGGTTGGCTATTGAAGCAATTCATCTTTTTAGGATATTGTTGGAGAAATATAGGGAAATAAAGAAATATCTTCATATGAAATTCATTGATCTCAAGAAGGCATATGAAAAAGTTTTGAGGGATGTCCTATAGAGGTGTCTGGAGGTGAAAAGTGTTACAATGGTGTATATTAGGTGATAAGGACATATATGATGGAGCCAAAACTTAGGTAAGAATGGTTGAATGAGACTTAGAGTATTTTCCTATTGAGATGAGACTTCATTAAGGATATGTGTTGAGCTCTTTTTTGTTTGCCTTGGTGATGGATAAGCGGACACGGTCTATTCAGAAGGTGGTTTGTATAACACCCTAATTTTTTTAAAGCTAAGATTGACTCATCCTTCATATGATATAGGATTTTGACTGATAATTCTTAATTAACCATAGATGTTAAAGTTAATTTCTTAGTGTCGAAATAGAATTGGAAATGATATAAGGTCGCAATTCTAATGTAAGATTTTATAAAAGTTAGATAGTGCAATGAATTTTAGGTTGTATATATGCTAGGATCAATTTCTAAGTATTTAAATTATATAAGAGGTGATTTAGAGTCATAAAGGATCTTTTACATTAAGTTAAATCCAATAATTTCTACTGACTAAGTTTTCGTATGAGTTGATAAAAGGGTCAACCTCAAATGACCATATCTCCTAAAGTATAATGAGTTAGGTAACTCATAATATATCAAATTGAAGATCCTTGAATTGGCTTTCCAACGCTTCTCATGTAGCCTTAATTAGAGTTTGGAGTAAAACATTATGACTATTTAGTGGAGTGTAGAGCTGTATGAAGGTTCACGACAGCTCCGCATCGCGGACCTAATGCAGACCCTTGCTGGATAAGATAAGTGATGTCCCTTTATTCTATTTTGAGGGTACTTTTATCCTAAAACCTTTGGGGGTCTATTTAAGGTCCTAAAACGCATAAAACGTCAATTTTCATAATCAAAATCCTATTCTTCACTCCTGAACATAAACTCTCAAGAATCATCAAGAAAGTCATCAAGTTAGGATTAACTTTCAATATTCATCCTCAAGTTAAGTTATTTTTCATAAATTTCAATCTACCCAACTCAAATTTCTTAATCTATTCATGAATCTCTAATAGAATCTTAAATCATAACCTAGGGTTTTAAGAAAACGAATTCAAAAATTCCAAGAAAGAATTTCTTGATTCTTCATTTTCAAGAATTAGGGTTCTTCATCAAGAACTCTAAAGATTCTAAGTCAAGAATTCAAGAGTCAAAGAGAAGCCCTTCAAACAATGTCATTCCAAGTTCTTCCACTCTAAAGAACTACTGAGGTTGAGGATTTTCTCCAAGAAATCTAATATTCATCAAATTTCAATTGTAATATCAACTTTCCATGTATGTAAGGCTAAATTAAAAGCATGCGATTGTCCTCTCATGTGACCCTTAGATTAGCTTAGAAGTGAGTTGAAAGCTCTGGAGTCGACATACATGATTCATGATTATTTTCTTGAGAAATTATATTTATTACATGTATTTTTATATGTTGATGATTATCATAAACTTATTTTCTTGAAATGAATATTTTTCATGAGATATTGCATAAACCATATATGTTAATTATTAAAAGCATGCATGAAAGAAGATAGGGATTGAATGTAGAGCCTTGATTGAGAAGGTCAATTGTAATTGGGATTATGTATATAAGAATAATGATAGGTTGATGGAAATTGATGGCCCATGAGTCTTCCCAAATAAACTCTAATAATTGTCTATTCAATTGTTCTCTCATGATTGTTCTAAGCCTTGAGCTATTAATTAAGATGTTGATTGATGAGATGATGAGAGTCCCTATGAGACTCATTGAATGATGAAGTACCTCCACAAGCCTTATTCGAGATGATTTGATTTGATGGATTGTCTTCTGAGCATTGAGTCTTGGGAGGAGTATCAAGCACCAAAATAGTAAGAGATAGTCTAACTTGCTCTCATCAAACTTCATAGCCAAGGATAGGTGAAGATTTAAACCATCATATTACATTATGGTTCCCTCTTGACAGAGGCTCTGAAATAATAGAGGACTTGTTTGATTGGCAGGTGGTCACTACTGGATTTGATTCCTTCCCTACCTAGAAAGTATGGAACTGTTGTGGCAACATCAGCATGATTGTTGTACAATGACTGGCTTATAAATGATTGTAGTCGGATGAGAAAAACTCCCAGTACTCTGAGTTGAGATGAGATGAGATGAGATGAGATGGGATGAGTTGAGGTGAGTTCCATTGAGTTGAGTATAATTTGATTGATGAAGTTTGATTGGTCGATAGATTATTTGTCTAATTTTTCTTCTTGCTTTACATAGACATTTGACATGTTGATGTATGAGTTGATGATTTTTCAATATTATTCGACCTATTTCTATTCCATTCAGTTATTTTACATATTGTACATTCCATGTACTGGCGCCACTTGACGCTATATCATTTTATGATGCAGATACAAAGATTAAAGATCATCAACAAGCGAATCGTTGAGGATCTAGGACATTCAGCTAATTGGTGAGCCTCTCCTACTTCTAAGGATTCATTATATGTATTTGATCTTGATTTAGAGTTAGACCTGATTAGCTTAATTTTGATTGAGGTAGCTATGGGTCTGTCATTGGCACCACTTGATAGTGATATAGGCTTCAAAGACTAGAGTCAAATATTGATGTTATGATTGTTGAGCTAGTTCTTTCTCCTGGCCCTTTTACTTATTATATTCTTTGAGTCTAGATGATGATGTGCCTATTTAATTCCTTATGTCTTTCGCTAATTAGTAGAGTTTATTGATTGGATGAATATGATGAGGCCAAGTGTTTCACTTGGGGACTAGCAATAGTCTCTAGGCGCCGACCATATATAGGGTACCCTCCCGGGGCATGCCAAACTTGGTATCAGAGCATAGAGTTCAATTGTCCTTGGGTGTCTATGAAGTTGTATCCATAGGAAGTTACTTATGGTTATAAGGGGCCCACTTTTATAAATGAGGGACTATTGATATTTAGGAAAAGTTTCCTTTCTTTCAGATTCTAAATTGTATGATGGAGCTATTTCCTAAGAAATCTATGATAAGTCGTGTGTTTCTCTAGACCTTTCAACTATGCCTCATCACAAGGTGATAAGAGACAGTAATGTCCAAACTCTTACCAATGAGATCCTCTAGAATAAGTGATCAAAATGGTAGAGAGGTTGTACCAGTCTTGAGAGAACCTGACTAATGTGCTAAGTTGATTGACTAGAAAGAGTGCACTATTACTCATATGAATAGTGCATTAGGTAGCTCTAGATGTACTCGACCTTCTTATTCAAAACTTGTTTCTGATGTTACCTAGGAGAGAGAAACTAATGTCTCTAAAGAGTTTAATGCTACCACCTAATAGTGAGATGTCAGGTCTTATAAACCCTGAGTAGAATTAAATCATCCTAGATTTAGAAGGATGATGGTGGAAAGAAAGGGATGAGATAGCAAGAATGATGGCTGATTGAGGCTTGTAGTTAGAGTTATGTACCTATTAGGTAAGCAATGAGGTGATGAGCCAATTTCCATAACTTTGATGAAAGAGTCGTAAGTACCCAATGATTTTCATGATGAGGTATAGCGGAAGAGTTATTATTAGAATGTGATAGAACGTTCTCAAACTAGAAAGAAGTTTTATTGATGTGTTGTAGTATTCATACTATTGAGGGTAAGCTGTAGATGTTGAATAAGGGAGTAGAGTGCTTTCAATGTGATAGATCTAAATTAGGCTTATTATTTTTAAGTAAGGGTTTATGAGACTCATCAAGCTATGAGCTTAGTCAGATAAGGCGACATGATTGAATAGGTGAGTGGTACTGAGTTGTGAGGAAGGGATGTATTGATTGAATACTTGCTATGAGATTTTAGTGGGCTTATGTTCCCCAAATTTTTACCTAGTAATTGTAAGTTGGTATTAGAGAGGTGCGATAGATGCACATGTTAATACTAGACCTTAAGGTTGAATTTTGAGGATTAGTGTTAAAGAGGAGATAGCATCATGAGAGTGATAGTCTTAGTTGGAGATTTGCTCTAAGAGGCTTGCTATAGTGTATGCTCGAGATGAAGATATTGATTGTGACTACTATAAGAATCTAGACAATATTTTTGAGTTGTCAATATATAGTAGGTTGATGTAAGCATTCTTTGTCATCCCTAGTAAATGGGTCAATCGGAGCTTAAAGATAGATGATACATCAGCATGATTGTTGTACAATGACTGGCTTATAAATGATTGTAGTCGGATGAGAAAAACTCCAATCGGAGCTTAAAGATAGATGATGAGGAGGTTTCATGATAGTCTAATTCTTATACAATTAAATTTATGGGAGCATGAAAGTTGAGCGTTAGCTGGCAAAAGAAGGGATTAGATTGTAAGAGTTGTGAAAAGTGGCTATGCAAGCCATTAAGAGTAGCAAACACAGGGAGAGAGTTTTATAGAGACAAGAGAAAGCTAAGAATGGTATCTCCGAAGACAGTCTTAAAGGCTATTTTATATTTGCGACTATAGCATAACAGAGGAGTTTAAGATATTCTTATGGATAGTGATTCCCTAACCATGTAGAGATATCTTATTATAGCCTAGTATAGAGAATTGATTCACAAACTTAGAAAGACATCCCTTGATCTATGTGGGAGATGACATGAGAAACTAATCTAGATCTTGAGTTTTCGATTGTGATGGACTGATCAAGATGAGATACCAATTTTTTTCCATCTCATATAATGTTTATAGTTCTGTTAAGATGACACTCTATTCCCATCTGGTATATGACTGCCATGCCCATGGCCTAGTCCCATATACCACTTGTTGATTATCATTTATGTTGAGTATCAAGGATGAGAAGAAATTACTTCATTCAGCCATTATGATCTTACCTCATGGATCTGAGAGTTTTCGATCCTATGTTAAAGGAGATATGACTTGAGTTTTACACTACGTATAGTTCTGTGAACACAAAATGAGTCTTGATAGATGAGAGGGATTGTACTTCATAATGAATATTCCCAGATAAGATTTCTCAATTTAATCATGCTAATGATCTTTCATTCCAAGCCCTTTGAGTGATCCTGTTTTCCATTATTGATAAAAATATTGATGATAGTAGAAGACTGATGGTGGATGAGATAGAGTGAGAGTTCTTGATTTTGATGATGACATAATGCTATTTTCTTTTAAGGTTATAGACGTTGAGGAAGAGTTAGAGAGATCGTGATGAGTCTAATAGATATGTAAAAGAGTATTAGTGTCTCTCATTATAAGAGTTCATACGATCGATGGTGTGAGGTGCTATGGTAGGCTTGAAGATTTTCAAGTGATTTTGACCTTAAAGAGGCCATCAAGTGGTTGGAGTGATAGGCTTAAATATGTAGTTGTTATTATGCGAGTATATTAGAGTGATGGGAACGAGCAGCATTCTCTAAGTATGGGTTACTATGTAGATATGAAACATAGATTTTGAGGGGTTGGATTGGTATAAGCGTGATCATCTTACGATTAGACTATTGGGACTTAGAGTTAGGTATGAAATGGAATGAGAGGATGTGGTTAAACGTAGATTTGAAAAGGAGCACAATTGAGGAGGATCTGACCTTGAGAGTTATTCATAGAGTCTTATGTATCATGATTGTCTCATTCTCAATTAGAATCGGTGACTTCCTTCTTGAGTTTGAATAACTGATTGATGAGGTGTTTAAATGATTCGAGTTGATTGAGTTTCAACATTTCTTTTGTTCCTAATGTGAGAATGTTTAAGATAATATCTCTACTCTTGATCTGAACTGATTTGTCTATTCTGAGTGATTTGTGATTGTCTGAATGGGTCGATAGTATGACTTTTGAGCGATTGCTGAGAAGATTCTTGATTGTTATTTGTGCCTTGATGTCTACCTTCACTCATCATTCAAGGATGAATGATCCTATGGGGAAGATAATGTAACACCATAATTTGTTTAGCTAATATTGAGCTATCCTTCATATGATATAGGATTTTAATTGATAATTCTTAATTGAGCATAGATGTTAAAGTCAATTTCTTAGTGTGGGAATAGAATTAGAGATGATATAAGGTCGCAGTTCTAATGTAAGATTTTATAAAATTTAGATGGACCAACAACTTTTAGCTTGTATATACATGCTAGGATCAATTCCTAAGTATTCAAAGTATATTAGAGGTGATTTAGAGTCATAAGGAATCTTTTATATCAAGTTAAGTCCAAAGAATTACTACCGACTAAGTTTTCGTATGAGTTAATAGAAGGGTCAACTTCAAATGACCATATCTCCTAAAGTATAATAGAATTACTTCCGACTAAGTTTTCGTATGAGTTAATAGAAGGGTCAACTTCAAATGACCATATCTCCTAAAGTATAATGAGTTATATGACCCAAATATATCAAATGGAAGACCTTTGAATTAGCCTTCTAACGCATCTAATTTTGCCTTAATTGGAGTTCGAAGTAAAAAGTTATGACCATTTTAGTGCAGGAGTGCAGAGCTGCCTGAAGGTCTGCGATAGCTCCGTGTCACGGAACTAATGCGGACCCATACTGAATAAGATAAGTGACGTCCCTTTATTCTATTTTGAGGGTACTTTTATCATAAAACCTTTGGGGGTCTATTTAAGGTCCTAAAACGAATAAAACGTCAGTTTTTATAATCAAAACCCTCTCCCTCACTCCTAAACATAAATGCTCAAGAATCATCAAGAAACTCATCAAGTTAGGATTAGCATTCAAGATTCATCCTCAAGTGAGTTATTCTTAATAAATTTCAATCTGTCCAACCCAAATTTCATCATCTATTCATGAATATCTATTTAAATCTTAAATCATAACCTAGGATTTCAAGAAAACGAATTCAAGAATTCCAAGAAAGGATTTTTTTAATTTTTCTTTCTCAAGAATTAGGGTTCTTCATCAAGAACTATAAATATTCTAAGTCAAGAACTCAAGAATCAAAGAGAAGCCCTTCAAACAATGTCTTTCCAAATTCTTCCACTCTAAAGAACTACTGAAATCGAGGATTTTCTCCAAGAAAGCTAATGTTCATCAAATTTTGATTGTAATATCAACTTTCCAGGTATGTAAGGCTAAACTAAAAGCATGAGATTGTTCTCTCGTGTGCCCCATAAATTGTCTTAGAAGTGAGATGAAAGTTCTTGAGTCTACATACATGATTCTAGATTATTTTCTTGAGAAATTATATTTATTACATGTATTTTCATATGTTGATGATCATCATAAACTTATTTTCTTGAATTAAATAATTTTCATAAGATGTTGCATAAACCTTATATGTTAATTCTTCAAAGCATGCATGAAAGAAGATAGGGATTGAGTCTAGAGCCTTGATAGAGAATGTCAATTGTAATTGTGATTGTGAATGTGAGAATGATGTTAGGTTGATAGAAATTGATGGCCCATGAGTCTTCCCAAATGAACTCTAATAATTGTCTATTCAATTATTCATTAATGATTATGTTAGAACCCACATTTTGGTATGTTGGATTAATTATGAACTTGGAATCACTATTACTATGTTCGGGGAAATCCGGAGGTTGTGTGCCAATTTTATAAGTTCTCGGAATAGGGGAATAGTATTACAAGTTTAATTAAATGGTAGGCTTGTAGGATTTATTACTATATGTGCATATAGGCATAAGTTATTATAAGGGTATTTATCAAATTGGGATAAATTATAGGATAACTCCTACTAAGTTCTAGAAATCCTATACTTGTTGAAATTAGGTTGGAGGGATTATTTTGTGGGACCAAGTGTTGGTCTTCTAGCAAGACTCAACATGTTATATATATATATATATACTTCTTGTAATAGGCGAAGTTGTGAAGCTCTTGAGAAGGTAAGTTGAGATTTTACTTGTTTTAGTTAATTTTGAAGTCACATATGGTTTGAGGGTTGTTAAGGGACTGTAATAACCAAGAATTATTGGTTTGAAACAATTCGTTTGGCATGTATAAGAGGTAGCTCGAAATTGGAGGCTATAAATTCAAATTTGATTTTATTGTTTTAAGTTCTTGTGTAAGGGTTCAAATAGCTTGGAAACGAACCTTGTACCATGAAAATAATGTTAGAAATATTTGGGATGTGTTTGGTATGTGTGTGGGCCAAAATTTAGTCCCATAATTGAAGAAATCGAACATTTTGACGCTAGAAGCAAATAGTGAGTGATAGGGTGTCATGTCGTAGTTTTTGAGGTATTTAGGGGTCCTAAAGGATCTTAAGTATGTGTATGACTTGCTGGTTGAGCAGTTTCTCAATTGGTACTAAATAGGTGAAGTTGTGCGATTTAGCGTTTTATGGCTTCGTTTGACGCTAGGGTGATATAGTTGGTTTTTTCATGTGTGATGAGGTATTTACTTATGTTGAATGTGAAATGAGGGCAGTGCTAGCCCTGTTCTTCAGATTTTAAAAGGTAAGAAATTAAGTTAACAAGTTATTGATATCGTGAAGTTACATTGGTCTGTGGTGGGCATATTGTTCCTAGTGATGTTGTTGTATTGTTGTGTTGGTGTTGTTGGCTGATTTAGGGGTCAATTTGAACCCCGGGGTGGCTTAGTTTATAGGGAAAATGCTGGCGAAATTTTTGTAGAATTTTGGGAATTTATTTAACCTCTATA
>DF365402.1:0-23165 GCA_000787875.1 Solanum virginianum
TAAGGACCCTGATTTTCGTATAGCTTTAGTGATGCTTAGAATTTGGTTCCAGAATGTTTTGGGCAAAAATGAAACCTTATGGAAGCTACCATGGGCTGTGTGAACCCCTATATGGGACCCCCAAATCAGTTTAAACTCCTTTATTAATATTTACTCTTATTTTAAATACTTAGCTTTTCATTCACTTGCTCAATCGCTTGCCTAATCCTCTTTTCGAACTCTAACCGGTGGATTCCCATGGAACCTCCAATATCAATCTAAGTTCACTTTAAGACTTCAATTCAAGCTTGCTTATTTTGTGTTAGGCCATCGTGGGTCTCCTACATCAAGCCAAGTTTGAAGAAATTCAATCGGCCAAGTTTTTCGCAAGTATCGATTCAAGGGTCAAATTTAAAGGGTCATATATCTTAGCTCAAAGTGAACTGGGTATCTCACGACTTATAAAATTGAAGATCTTTGAATTAGCTTTTTAATGCACTTAATTTCACCACATTTAGAGTTCTGATGAAGAAGTTATGCCCATTTTTGTAAAGCTCCTTTGTGATGTGTTGTGACAATTTCTCTAAGGAAAGCCACACGGGCACCCATACGGGCCCTGTGGCATCCCACGAACTGTGGGGATGTCCTTGCACCTGAAACAGACACTATTTTGCCAAATAATATGCCATGACCAGCCACATGAACCATGTGGTGTCATACGGGTCATGAGGTCCTCCGTGAGGCTTCCGGAGTGACAATTTTTTTGAGTGTTGAGCCAAGTTCCAATTTGAAATGGCTCCAAAAAGTGCCCAAAAATATGCCTTGGAATGCCCGAAACTTTAAATTTCATATATCTAAAACTCCATGTGCTATATCAAAAATTTGACTTTATATTCTTGTTCAAGGGGTCAAAGTTAGGGGGAAAAGGGTAACCCCAATTTTAGAGAAATCGAATCACAATTTCAAATTTTCAAAATTTCAATTTCAAGAGATGATCCATGACAAGTCCACGCGAACCTGTGTATTTGGTTGACAGTAATTTCTATCTCAGTCCAAGTCTTTAGGGTCTTGGACCGAAGTGTTCCCAATTATGTTTTTACCTATACTTAGCCTTATTTCATTGTCATATCATGCTAAACATTCCCCAATACTCACTAATACACTTTCACTCCCAAATTCAAGTCCCAAACCCTCATCACAAGCTAAGGTTGTCCTTCAAGGTTCTTCTTCATCTTCAAGTCTCCATCTCTAATCTTCACCAAGTTCACTAAGGTGTGTTGGTTTCTTTCATGGGTTCCTTTCATCCATGATACCTAAACCATTTTTTTCTTAAATTGCATGATTTAAAGTTGATTTACAAATGGGTCTTGCTTATTATGAAATTCACTGCACATTATATTAAATATATGTAAAGTTGTGACTATTTTTCCATGTTTTGAGCTATAAATCTTTGATCTATTTTAATACTTGAGAAGGGGTTTTGATGTATATTTTTTGAGGGTGTTACAAGGTATTTATTAGTGGTTTTACAATGGATTGTCTTGCACGATTTCGTCTCTATATTTCATATTAGCATTACATACCCTCTAAGTGTTTGATAAAATGTTCGGATGTGATTTCTTGAGTAATTGAAGGTCCAAAGAATGAGATATGATATGAATAACTATATGATGATGATGAAATGAGCTTATGTATATCATACACTCTATATAAAGTCTTATACCACACAACCACCAAGCTGTTTGTACCTTGAATAGCTAACTTAGTCTCTTCTACACATATGACATCCTATATGAGTATGAGTTACTTAAGCATATTTTACTTTTGCATTTATCATATATGTCATATTGTTATATTATGCCTATTGCTTAATATTATGCATTTTGTTTATGATGTCTATCTATTGTTGCATTGTATCCTATATACTTAGTATATTCAAACGTACTAACGCATACTCTTGCCTACATATGAGGGTAAGCCTGGTTGCTTTGTCTTGGCCCAAGCTCTTATCCATGTAATAGAGGTGGTTGTTGGGCATGTTATGTATCCATGATATGAGTTTAACTCTTGTCTCTTTACTATGATATTGTGCAAGCTTTTCCCTTAGCCTCTTTGCCCCTATTCTTGCTCTTTAATGTTTTTGTATGCTTTCGCAATGAATGATGTGTAATGACAAGTTGAAGAGGCTTGTTTGGGGTTCCCTTGGGTTCCCTATTCATCGTGTCACATCTAAGCCCTAGGTTTGGGTCGTGACAAACTTGGTATCAGAGCACTAGGCTGATAGATCCTCGAAGTCTAACCCACCGCATCGATTAGAGTCCTATTCAGGTTATGAAGTGCACCATGACTATGAGTAGGAGGCTATGAGATATTTTAAGAAATGTTTCCCTTCCTCATATTCTACATCGTGCTATAGAATTGTATTGAGTTTTTCACCCCTAACAATTGTTCTTTACTATTGTAGATCATACCAAACACTAGAGGAAGGCAGGCCCAAACTCTTAAGGAGTAACTTACAAATTATGAGCTCCGGGATGTCCTCACTATGCTTTCCCAAGTGGTTGCCAACCAAGTCAATCAAGGGGCCCAAGTCCCTCATGCTACTACCCCACGAGCTAGGGTAAGAGACTTCATGAGGATGAATTCCCCAATTTTCTATGGGCCAAAGGTGGATGAAGATCCATAAAAGTTCGTTGATAAGGTCTACAAAATCTTGAATATCATGGGTGTTGGGCTGAATGAAAAGGCGGAGTTGGCGGAGACAAACTCAAAAGGGTAGCTCAAATATGGTATGATCAATGGAATGGTAAGAAGGGGTTGGTAATGTGGTGCTTGGGAGGAGTTCAAATTGGCTTTCCTTTGTCGGTTTCCCTATTGAGCTTAGGGAAGCTACGTTGGTGGAGTTTATGAACTTGAAACAAGGTGATATGAGTGTGAGGGAGTATGCCCTCAAGTTTAATCAACTTTCAAAGTATGCTCCTCATTTGGTGGTCGATCTTTAATCTAGGATGAATAAGTTCATGATGGGGGTCTCCGACTAGGTAAGTGAAAAATACTGGTCTGCCATGCTAATTAGTGACATGGACTTGTCTCGATTGATGACCTATGCCGAGGAAATGGAGGAGGAGAAATTGAGGAAGAGAAGGGGGCATGAGGCCAAGAGGGCCCGATTTGAGGGTAAATTTCAAAAGGGTACTAAATTTCGTCAAGGCGAAGGGCCTACTCATGCTACTAATAGGGGATTTATCAATGGCTTCACTAAGCCTCAAGGTGTTGGTGGGGTGGCTCCCATTGATATGTGCCATAAATGTGGAAGTAGCCATGGAGGCCCATGTTTGAAGGTTTCTAATATATGCTATGAATATGGGGAGCTTGGTCACAAGAAGGTAGATTGTCCAAGAAATCAGGCAAAGTCCGGGGTGCTAATGCGATCCCATTTGGGAGAGGTGCTCCTCAAGGTGGTGCCCCAAGGCACAACCAAGTTTATGCACCACATAGGAGGCAAGGGGTTGGTGAGGTCTCCGATGTTGTTACCAGTATGTTGAAAATCTTTGACTTTGATGTGTATGCTTTGATTGATTCGAGTGCCACTCTTTCCTTTGTTACCCCTTTTGTTGCTAAAAAGTTTCATGCTGTCCCTGAGTTATTGCATGAGTCATATGAAGTGTCTACTCTTATTGGTGCCTCTATTGATGCTAGGAAAGTTTATAGGAATTGTCCTATTTACATTTTGCATAAGTTTTTTCCTTGTGATCTTGTTGAATTAGATATGGTAGATTTTGATGTTATTCTTGGGATGGATTGGTTGCATGCCTACTATGCTTCTATTTATTGTAGAACCATAGGCTCACGTTTAAATTCCCTAATGAGCCTATTTTTGAGTGGGAAAGTCAAGATGTGGTGGTCAAGGGAAGATTCATTTCATGTATTAAAGAAGATAAGTTGATTTCTAGGGGGTGTTTGTATCAACTTGTGAGGGTTAAAGATGTGGAGTCCAAAGTCCTTTTCATAGAGTCAGTTCCGATTGTAAATAAGTTTCTTGATGTCTTCCCAAATGACCTACCTTGTGTCCCTCCTGAAAGAGAGATAAATTTTGGCATATATCTCCTTCCCAATATTCAACCTATCTCCATTCCTCCTTACTGTATGGCCCTGGCGAAGTTCAAGGAGTTAAAAGAGCGATTGAAGGATTTGTTGGAGGAAGGATTTATTAGACCTTGTCAACCACCTTAGGGTGCCCCGGTGTTGTTTGTAAAGAAGAAAGATGGGTTACTTAGAATGTGCATTGACGACCGGCAACTCAATAGGGTCATTATAAAGAAAAGATATACTCTTCCAAGAATTGATGACTTGTTTGAACAATTTCAAGGGGATAGCTTTTTCTTTAAGATTGATCTTTGGTCTGGGTACCATCAAGTGATGGTGAGGGAGTGTGAAATACCCAAGATGGCCTTCTAGACTAGATATGGGAATTATGAGTTTGTTGTGATGTCATTTGGGTTGACTAATGCACCAGCCATCTTCATGGACCTAATGAATAGGGTCTTCAAACCTTACCTTGATTCCTTTGAGATAGTCTTCATTGATGATATTTTGATCTACTCACATAGTTGGGAGGAGCATGTGGGTCATTTGAGTCTTGTGTTACAAAGGTTGAGGGAGGAGAGATTATATGCTAAATATGGTAAGTGCAAATTTTTGTTGAAGGAGGTTGCATTCTTGGGTCATGTGGTATCAGTGGATGGTATAGATGTGGATCCTAAGAAAAGCGATGTGAATAGAAATTGGCCTAAACCATTGACACCATTTGATATTAGGAGCTTCTTAGGCCTAGTCGGTTATTACAGAAGGTTTGTGAATGGATTATCCTCTATTGCTTCCCCTATGACATGATTGACTCCAAAAAAGGATAAGTTTGTGTGGATCGATGAATGTGAGAGGAACTTCCAAACATTAAAGGATAGGCTTGTGTCCGATCCTATATTGTCACTATCGGATGGGCTTAAGGGTTTTGTTGTGTATTGTGATGCATCTAGAGTTGGTTTGGGTTATGTGCTAATGCAAAATGGTAAGGTCATAGCCAATGCTTCTAGGAAACTCAAGGTACATAAAAAGCACTACCCTACCCATGATCTTGAGTTAGCCGCCGTTATGTTTGCATTAAAGATTTAGCATCATTACTTGTATGGGGTGCATATTGATGTCTTCACTAATGATAAGAGCCTTCAATATGTCTTCACTCAAACAGATCTCAACTTGAGGCAAAGGAGATAGTTAGAACTTCTTAAAGACTATGACATAAGTGTGAACTATCATCCGGGTAAGGCAAATATGGTGGCAGATGCCTTAGGGTGTCTATGGGTAGTCTAGCCCATGCTGATGGTGGTAATAGGGATATGGCTAGGGAGGTGCATCAATTGGCTAGATTGGGGGTTAGGTTGGAGGAAGTTAGTGATGATGGTGTGGTTTTTGTTGATAGGTCTAAATTTTCATTGGTTGATGAGGTGATAGCAAAACAAGACCTTGACTCCTTCTTGCTTTAGTTCTTCTTATTTTATCCACCCCGGTTCCACCAAAATGTATAGGGACTTCAGGGATGGGTATTGGTGCGGAGGCTTGAATAGGGACATTGCCAAATTCGTTTCCGGTAGCCAAAGTTGTCAACAAGCCAAAGCTGAACATCAAAGGCTGGGTGGCCTAACCCAAGACATAGAGATTCCTACTTTGAAGTGGGAGATGATTAATATGGATTTTGTGGTTGGGTTGCCCTAGACTAGAAAAGGTTTTGATTCCATTTGGGTGGTGGTTGATAGGATGACAAAATCAGCTCACTTTCTACCTCTATGGGGCTATAGATTATGCAAAGTTGTACATCCATGAGTTAGTAAGGTTACATGGTGCTCCTTTGTCCATCATGTCGGATCGTGGTTCACAATTTACTTCACACTTTTAGAGGTCCTCCCAAAGGGGTCTTAGTACAAATGTCCACCTTAGTACGACCTTTTTCACCCCCAACTGGATGGCCAAGCTGACAGAACCATTCAAACACTTGAGGATATGCTAAGGGCTTGTGTATTGGAGTTGAGGAGTAGTTGGGATGACCATCTTCCTTTGATTGATTTTGCCTACAACAATATCTATCACTATAGTATCGGTATGGCTCCTTTTGAGAATCTTCATGGGAGACATTGCAGATCACCGGTTGGTTTGTTTGACATTGGAGAGGTAACTTTATTGGGACCAGATCTAGTTATGGAGGCTCTTGAGAAGGTTAGGGTGATTAGGGAAAGGTTAAGGATAGCCCAAAGTCATCAAAAATCTTATGCCAATGTGAGAAAAGAGACCTTGAATTCAAAGTGGGTGATTGGGTTTATTTGAAAGTTTCTCCAATGAAAGGTGTAGTCTATTTTGGTAAAAAGGGGAAGTTGAGTATGTTGGTCCTTATGAGGTCTTGAAGAGGGTTAGCAAGGTAGCTTAGGAATTGAAGTTGCCTAGTGAAATAAATTTGGTTCATCCAGTGTTTGATCTCTCTATGTTGAGAAAATGTATTGGTGATCCTAATGCTACTGTGCCTCTTGATACTATGGGTGTTGTCGAGGATAACTTGACCTATCAGGAGGTTCTAATTGAGATTGTGGATAGGCAAGTGAACAGATTGAGGAACAAGGAGGTGACTTCTGTTAAGGTCCTTTGGAGAAACCAACAAATCGAAAGTGATACTTGGGAGACCGAAGCGGACATGCAAAAGTGATATTCTTATCTTTTCCAGTCCAGTGAAGCCTAAGGTACTAATTCTAAGTCCCTAAGTCTTATGATTCAGCCCCTATGTCATTCATATGCGTTCATGTTTAAAATAACAAGTTTATGATGATTTTACACTTATGTTAAGATTTTGGAAGTGGTGTTCTAAATGTAATGTGGCATTCTTATTGGGGATGATTTATTTATGATCACTCTTTTCTTGTACGTCTCTTTTACATTTGGGGACGAATGTTCCCAAGGGGGAGATATTGAAACAACCCTAAAAAGTACCCGAAAATGTGCCTCGAAATGCCCAAAATTTTAGATACCATATATCTCAAAATCTGTGTGCGATATCAAAAATCTGACTTTATATTCTTGTTTAGGGCATCAAAATTAGGGGACAAAGGGTCTAACCCCGATTATAGAGCAATCGAATCACAATTTTAATTTCTAAAATTTCAATTTCCAGAGAAGATCCGCAACAGGTCCGTGTTACGGACCTGTGTATTATGTTGACAGTAATTTGTATCTCGGTCCAAGGTTTTGGGGTCTTCAGCCTAAGTGTTTCCCAACAATGTTTTTACTTATACTTAGCCTTATTTCACCCTCATATAATCCTAAATATTCTCCAATACTCACTAAAACACTTAGCCATATGTTCACTCAAAAATTCAAGTTTCAAACCCTCATCCCAAGCTAAGGTTCTCCTTCAAGGTTCTTCTTCAAGCTTAGAGTCTCCATCTCCAATCTTCACAAGTTCATCTCTAAGCTAAGGTATGTGGATTTCTTTCATGGGTTCCTTTCACCCATGATACCTAAGCCTCCTTTTTCTTAAATTGCATGATTTAAACTTGATTTACAAATGGGACTTGCTTATTATGAAATTCACTGCACACTACATTAAAGTTATGTAAAGTTGTGACTATTTTGCCACATTTTGAGCTGCAAATCTTTGATCTATTGTAAGATATGAGAAGGGGTTTTGATAAATATTCCTTGAGGATATGGCTAGGTGTTGATTGATCATTTTACAATGGATTTTCTTGCATGATTTCATCTCTATATTTCATGATTTTATGAATAGCAGAGCACCAAGAGCAAGGAGGTATGAACCAATCAAGACCTCCTCGACATCCTTATAAGCAATACAAGAGGACTCATCTAGGTTCATGCAGATTTGGGATGGATATTTGTTTGGATATATCCAGATGTGGTTTTATGAGGAGTTGAAGGTCCAAAGCATGAGATATGATATGAATGACTATATGATAATGAAATAAGCTTATATATATATATATATATATATATATGATATACTCTATATAAAGTGTTGCATTAGACCATACCCGATCCGGGGGGATAAGAGCCCGGGTAATCATGTTGGGGATTTGTACTCATCAACCATGTGAGGGGTTTGTACTTTGCCATCGTGTTGATAAGGTGTGATTATCATCAACCATGTGAGGGGTTTCTACCACACAACAACTAAGGTGTTTGTACCTTGAATAGCTAGCTTGGTCTCTTCTACACATATGATATTGCCTACATGATATCACCATGAAATTGTGATATGGATACTCTTGTCTCTTGATTATGATATTGTGCAAACTTTTCCCTTAGCCCTTTTGCCCCTATTCTTGGTCTTTATTGTTTTTATATGCTTCCGCGACCAATGATGTGTAATGACAAGTTAAGAGGCTTGTTTGGGGTTCCCTTCATGTTTCCCATTCGTTGTATCACATCTAGTCCCTAGGCTTGGGTCATGACACAATTTACAAATTTTTTTGCCTAAGTATAGTCTCACGGGCACTCCACATGAACCATGGAGTGCCACACTGGCCGTGAGTCCTCATGTGAGGTGACACTTTCACTAATGACTTTTTCATAAATTTAATAGATTCTAATGAATTTTTTGGGACTTCCTATGCTATCTTAATGCTTTCTAAGGACCTAAACCCTATTCCTAATTATCAAACTCACTCCTCTCTTTTGAAAAACACCCTCAAATTCTCTCAAGAACATCTACCAAAGCCTCCATAAAAGTTCAAGGAAGCTCAAGAACAAGTTTTAGATTTCAAGACTGCACTCCAAGCTCCAAGTCTCCTTCAAACTCATCTCAAGAAAATCCAAGTTTAAGGTATGACGGTTTCATCGATTAGGTCCTTTCACCTATGGAGCCCAAACTTCTCTTTCTATGAAAATTCCATGATTTCAAGTTGTATTACGTATGGATATCTCTTATTATGAATTACGAACTAAATTATATTGGGGTTTTATCAAATATTGACTAATTATACATGAATATCTACTTTCAAGTTTATTTCATGAGTTGGTTTATATCTATTGAGACTATGCGTGATTCAAGCTATGAAAACTATGAGCTATTGTGAAGTTTTGATATGAATCACTTGATACCCATGATGGGATTCTACCATGATATGAATCACTTGCATTTGCATGATTTTGAGCATATGTTCATATATGCCCACCAAATGTTTGATAAAATCACATGACAAGAATTCTTAAGCCATTGATGGGCTATTGCAAGCTTTTATAAGTCAAGTGATTTCAAGATGATTATGGACTTTCAAGCATGTATTAAATTTATAAAATTATCTATGATTTTACAAGTTACAAGTTGAGCCCTATTTCATGATTTCTACCTCTTGTCAGCCATTTATGTTAAAGCAAGGGTTCATATATGATTATTTACTCTCATGTTCAAGTTATGCTCTCAATTTGAGGTCAAGCATGATTCAAGTGCTACTCATGTCATGTTATCATGTTTCCTATAGGTTATACAAGTTATTATAATTTCAAGTATTACATAAGATTAGACTTAGCACCGACTGTGACATAAAATAGGGGCTCTACTCAAGTGATCCTTATATAAAGTCTTTAGTCTCTAAACTATATGCCACCAGAGGATTATGATTATTACCCTTGAATACTAGTGGATCCACCTAGCTCATGTTATCATGTTTGGTTTGCCTTAGCAAGTAGACAACATCTAGTAGGGGGTGTCATGCCTGTTCACCTGACCGAGGGGGTGTCATGCCTTGGATTCCAAGTTGTAGCTACTTGGTCTATGTCAGTTAAGGTCTCCTCCCACATAAGTATGATTTATTATACAAGTTAAATTATTCTACGAGCATGTTCATTTCGAGCATTGGCCATGCAACTCATATTGAGATTATATATCCATTGATTATGAATATACATTTTGAATATATTTGATTATGTCTTTGTTGCTTTGTATCCCACATACTTAGTACATTCAAATTTACTAATGCATACTTTATCTCTGCATGATATTACCATGTAGGGACTAGAGCAACTTTTGATCAACCTCCTCCTCATGGCTAGTTCGATTCCTTGAAGAAAACTTTGATGAATCATCAATTCTGAGGACAGTATCTACTTATTTCATGCTATGTTGAGACTTATTCCTTATGTTGAATACTTATTCATATGAGGTAAGCCCGGGGAATGTCTTAGCCCCTGCTCCATTCTAAAAGTAGAGGTGTTACTGGATGCTATGTACATTTATGCTATGAGCTTAACTCTTTATGTTTTGATTATTAATGACATCCCTTAGTCCCATTTTCCCCTCTTTATTTATTGACTCTTTATTGCTTGATTTTGCTTCCGCAACCAAGAATGTGTGCATGTTGCAATGAAGAGGCTTGTTTGGGTTATCTTCGGACTTCTCATTCATCGGGTCACTCCTAACCCTAGGCTTGGGTCATGACAAGAGTGGTATAAGACCACTAGGTTGTTAATGGTCCTCAAAAGTCCAACACACCACATCTATTAGAGTCTTATTCATGTTTGTGAAGCGCGCCACAACTATGAATAAGAGACTATGAGGTGTTTTAGGAAATATTTCACTTTTTCATGATCTATGTCATGCGTTAGAGCTAGACCCTCTGAGGCTTATTTTCTCATTCTTAATCATTGTATTTCAGAAAATGTCTCAAGCTATTTAGGGTGGTGGATAAGGTAGTGACCATCTCTCACTTGAGGGTCAACTTTCCAACGGCGACCTCTCAAATGCGAAGATTCGTAAAGCTCTATAGCTATTGGCCAAGGTTGTAACTACTCAACTTGACAAAGTAATGGGTACCCTCGGACCCTATGAATAGAGGGGAAAGAGAAAGGCTAAGATAGCACAAGTTGAGGGTGTTTCATCTTCTACTAGACTACTGGTGCCCAAGTACAAAGAGAAAAGGATCCATTTTGTCATTTGTCAAGGGTGTGGCAAGAAGCATCAAAGGTGGGTACTAGGGGTTATTTCAAGTGTGGCGGTATTTGGCATAAGATGAGAGATTTCCTGATAGCCTCAAAGGAAGGGAGAAGAATGACTCAACTTAAAGGTACGCTTCCATATGCTAAGCATAGTGGCAATGGTGGAATGACTCATCCTAGGTTCCCAAAATATGGTGGAAATCATGGTAGTAGATGTTGGAGGAACACAGGTGCATGCTTTTGGTGTAAAAAGATGGGCCACAAGATTATTGATTGTCCATATGCTCTCCAAGGAAGGCAAAGAGTGGATGAGGTGTCAGGATGTTGTTACCAGTATGTTACAGGTTTTTTATTATGATGTGTATGCTGTGATATATATGATGCCACTATTTCCTTCATTACTTCTTTTGTTGCCAAAAAGCTTCATGTGTGTCCCGAATTGTTGTGTGAATCTTATAAAGTGTCTACCCCCATTGGTAAGTCCACTATTGCTAAAAGAGTATATAAATTGTCCATTTTTATATTGCATAAAGTCTTGCCTTGTGATTTTGTTGAACTTGACATGGTGGATTTTGATACTATTTTTGGGATGAATTTGTTACTTACATATCATGCTTCCATTGATGGTAGGACCCATAAAGTTAGGTTCCAATTCTCTAATGAGCCCATTCTTGAGTGGGAGAGCTATAATGTGGTGGTCAAGGATAGATTCATTTCTTGTCTTAAATCCCAAAAGGTGAATCCTAAGGGTTGCATTTTCCATCTTGTAAGGGTTAGGAATGTTGAGTCTACAATCCTTCCTATAGAGTCGGTTTCGGTGGTCAATGAGTTTCTTGATGTCTTCCTCGATGCACTTCTCGGTGTTTGTCCTAAAAGGGAAATAGACTTTGGTATAGACCTCCTTCTCCATACATAACCCATTTCCATCCCCTTTATCGTATAGCCCCGGGGGAGTTGAAGGAGTTGTAGGATCAATTGAGGGATTTGTTGGAGAAGCGTTTCATAAGGTCTAGTAAGTCACCTTGGGATGCATCGGTGTTGGTTGTGAAGAAAAAGGATGATTCCCTTAGAATGTGTATTAATTACCGATAACTTAATAGAGTCTTTAAACCCTACCTTGCTATATTTCTGGTGGTCTATATTGATGATATCTTGGATTTATTCCCACAGTGAAGAGGATAATGTGAATTATTTGATTGTGTTGTTGCAAATTTAAGGGAAATATTTAAATTCGGATTTCAATGAAATGACCCCAAAAAAGTTCCCAAAAACGTGCCTAGGAAGTAACTGGAAACTTGTTTTCCATATATCTAAAAATTCATTTGGAATTTTGGAAATTCGACTTCGTATTCTTGCTCAGGGGGTCCAAATTAGGATGACAAGGGTCTAACCTCAAATTTAAAACAAAGGAATTGAATTATGAAATTTGCACTTGGTGCAATTTCTAGAGACGGTCCGCGATCTCTTCGCAATGCTGAGAGGTTGTTTTTCTGCACTGTCTTTTCATAGTTCACCTAGAGTTTTCTAAGTGTTGGAACAAAGTTTACCCAAATGTATTTTCACCTATACTTAGCCTTATTTCACCCTCATATCACCCCAAAACATTCCCCAATATTTCCCTAAACACTTAGACTCATTTCCAACCCCATATTCAAGTCCCAAGCTCAAGGCCACTCTCAAGGATTTCTTCAAGGATCTCACCTAAGCTTTGAATCACCATTAGAGTCTTCTTCAAGAACTTCACAAAAGCTAAGGTATGTGGTGTTGAACCATTGGGTACTTCCACCCATAGTGTCTAAACCCTCTTTTACTTAATAATCCATGATTTAAAATTAATTTTACATATGGGTCTAGAATATTGAGAAATTTACTGCACAGTGATTTTAATACTTGAAAGTATAATTGTTTAAGCAACTTTTGAGCTTCAAATCTTGGATCTAATGGTGGAATTGATAAGGGGTTTTGATATGAATGTCTTGCAGATGTTGCAAGGTGTTGATTAAAGGTTTTACCATTGATATTCCTTCATGATTTCATCTCTAAATTGCAAGCTCTTTTACCCCCATTACACACCCCTAAGGTGTTTGATAAAATGTTCGATTATGGGTACTTGAGGGATTGAAGGTTCAAAGCATAAGATATGATATGAATGATGTTATGATTATCAAATGAGCTTATGTATATGTTTTTTCCTACATGAGATATTGCATTAGATCCTATGATGAATCCTATATAAAGTGTTGCATAGACCATGACCGATCCGGGGGGAAAAGAGCCCGGGTAACCTATGCAAGGGGTTTATACTTTGTCACCATGGATGTTTGGGGTGTGACCATCATCAACCATGTGAGGGGTTTATACCTCATCACCATCGATGGTGGGGTGAGACCACCATCAACCATGCAAGGGGTTTATACTTCATCACCATGGATGGCGCGGTGCGACCACCATCAACCACCAATGGGTTTATACCTTGGAGAGCTTGCTTGGTCTCATTCTTCATATATGATATTCTATATGAGCATGATATACTTAAGCATGATTTACTTATGCATGGATCACACATGCCATCTTGCTATAATAAGCCTATTGTCTATCGTCTATCTCTTGTTGCATTGCATCCCGCATACTTAGTACATTCAAACATACTAACGTACACTCTTTCCTACATGATATCACTATGTTGGAACCGGCGCCCGAGTTGATCATCCTCCCCCTCTATGTGGCTAGGTGGTGCGATTCCAAGCTTATAGGTGAGTCCTCTACTTTGGGGACTTTGGTTTATGTCTTTTCTCTATTATCTATGTATTGAGACACTATCTTGTGTTATGTTTTATTATGAGGGTAAACCGAGTTATTTTATCTTGGCCTCGCTTTTTCTGTGTTTTAGAGGTGCATGTTGGACAAGGTGTATACTATGTATGAGCTTGACTCTTGAATTTTTTTTCAAGATTATGCAAGTTTCTCATTTAGTCCCATTACACTTCTTTTTATTTGTATATGTCTTTTGTATGCATCCACAACCAAGGATGTGTGACGATATGCTAAGAGGCTTGTTTGGGGTCCCTTCGAGTTCCTCATTCGCTGTGTCACATCTAGGCCCGAAGCTCAGGTCATGACTAACTTGTTATCAGAGCACTTGGTTGATAGATCCTTGGAGTCTAAAACACCGCACCGATTAGAGTTCTATTCATGGTTGTGAAGCGCGCTATGACTATGAATAGGAAGCTATGAGGGGTTTTAGGAAATTTTCCCTTTTTCATGTCCTAAGTCATGCTATAGAGTTATCCTAAGAATTCTTCCCTAATGATTGTTCTTTGCGATGCTAGATCATGCCAAATAATAAAGGATGGCATGCCCAAACTCCCGAGGACCAACCTACCGATGGTGAGCTCTGAGATTCTCTTACAATGCTTTCCCAAGTAGTGGCCAACCAAGTCCAACAAGGGGCCCAAGCCCTTCATGCTACTACCCCGAGGGCTAGGGTAAGGGATTTTATTAGGATGAATCCTCTGATTTTCCATGGGTCAAAGGTGGATGAGGATCCACAAGAGTTTATTGATGAAATCTATAAAATCTTGTCGATCATGGGTGTCGGGCCAAATGAGAAGGCGAAGTTGGTGGCGTACCAACTCAAAGGAGTAGCCCAAATTTGGTTTGATCAATGGAAAGATGAAAAGAGCAATGACTACATGGTGCTTAGGGAGGAATTCAAATTTAATCAACTTTCAAAGTATGTTCCTCACTTGGTGGCTAATTCTAGGTCAAGGATGAACAAGTTTGTTATGGGATCTCCAATTTGGTAAGTGAAGAGTGCCGGTCTATAATGCTTATTAGTGAAGAGTGTTGATGACATATGCCGAGCAAATGGAAGAAGAGAAGTTAAGAAAGAGGAGGGGCCATAAGGCCAAGAGATCCTAATTTTAAGGCAAGTTTCCCAAGGGTATTAGATTTCCTCAAGGCTAAAGGCCTCCTCATGTTACTAATAGGGGGCTCGCCAATGATTTCCCTAGGCCTCAAGGTAATGGTGGGATGGCTCCTAATGATGTATGTCCTAGATGTGGAAGGAGTCATAAGGGCCCATGCTTGAAGCATTCCAATGCATGCTTTGAATGTGGGGAGCTTAGCCACAAGAAAGTAGATTGTCCATGAAATCATGGCAAGGTTCGGGGTGCAAATGCGGTTCCATTGGGTAGAGTTGGTCCTCAAGGTGGTGCCCCAAGGCATAATCACTTTTATGGTCTACATGTGATGCAAAGGGTTGGTGAGGTCCTCGATGTTGTTATTAGTATGTTGAAAATTTTTGATCTTGATGTATACACTTTGATTGATCTGGGTGTAACCCTTTCCTTAATTACCTCCTTTGTTGCTAAAAAGTTTCATGTTGAGTCAGAGTTATTGCATGAGTCATATGAAGTGTCTACTCCTATTGGTGCATCTATTGTTGCTAGGAGTGTGTATAGAAATAGTCCGGTGTGCATGTTACATAAAATCTAACCTTGTGCTCTTATTGAATTAGATATGGTTGATTTTGATGTTATTCTTGGGATGGATAGGTTGCATGCATACCATGCTTCTATTAATTGTAGAACTCGTAGTGTCAAGTTTCAATTTCCAAATGAACCTGTCCTTCTGTGGGAAAGTCATGATATAATAGTGAGGGGTAGGTTCATCTCATGCATTAAAGACCATAGGTTGATCTCCAAGGGGTGCTTGTATTATCTTGTGAGAGTCAAAGATGCGGAGTCCAAAGTCCCTTCCATTGAGTCGGTCCTGGTTGTAAATGAGTTTCTTGATGTCTTCCCAAATGAGCTTCCCGGTGTCCCTCCCGAATAGGAGATAGATTTTTGCATAGATCTCCTTCCTGACACCCAACCTATCTCAATTGCCCCTTACTGTATAGCCCTGGTGGAGTTGAAGGAGTTAAAGGAGCAATTGAAGGATTTATTAGAGAACTGATTCATTAGACCTGGCCAATCCCCTTGGGGTACACCGGTGTTATTTGTAAAGAAGAAAGATGGGTCGCTTAGAATGTGTATTGACTACCGGCAACTCAATATGGTCACTATAAAGAATAGATATCCTCTTCAAAGGATTGATGACTTGTTAGACTAATTGCAAGGGGCTAGCTTTTTCTCTAAGATTGATCTTCGATTCGGGTACGATCAAGTGAGGGTGAGGGAGTGTATTATTCCCAAGATGGCCTTTGGGAGTAGATATGGGCATTATGAACTTGTGGTGATGTCCTTTGGGTTGACCAATGCACCCGCCATCTTCATGGACCTAATGAATAGAGTCTTCAAGACCAATCTTGATTCCTTTGTTGTGGTTTTCATTGATGAAATTGATCTACTCACATAGTAGGGAGGAGCATATGGGTCATTTGAGGGTTGTGTAAGGTTAAGTTTTTGTTGACCGATGAATGTGAGAAAAGTTTCCAAACATTGAAAGATAGACTTGTGTCCGCTCCTATATTGTCATTACTAGATGGGCTTGAGGTATTTGTTGTGTATTATGATGCATCTAGAGGTGGTTTGGGTTGCATACTAATACAAAATGGTAAGGTCATAGCCTATGCTTCCAGGCAACTCAAAATGCATGAGAAGAGCTACCCTACCCCTAATCTTAAATTGGCCGCCGTGGTGTTTTCATTAAAGAGTTGGTGTCATTATTTGTGTAGGGTTCATGTTGATATCTTTACTGATCTTAAGATCCTTCAATATGTCTTCACTCAAAAAGATCTTAACTTGAGACAAAGAAGGTGGCTAGAACTCCTTAAAGACTATGACCTGAGTATGCATTATCATCTGGGTAAGGCAAATATTATGGCAGATGCTTTAAGTCGGGTATCCATCGGTAGCCTAGCTCATTTAGATGGTGGTGAAAGGGAGATGCCTAGGGAGGTACATAGATTGGCTAGATTGGCGGTGAGGTTGGAAGATATAGATAATGGTGTTGTTGTTGTTGATGGTTCTAAATCTTCTTTGGTTGATGAGGTGATAGCAAAACAAGATCTAGACCCCTCCTTGCTTGAGTTAAAGGCCTTGGTGAAAGAAGGCAAGATAGAGCTTTTCTTCCAAGGGGGAGATGGGGCCCTTAAATACCAAAGTAGGTTGTTTGTTCCACGTGTTGATGTTTTGAGGAAGAGAATTCTTGATAAAGCCCATGTTTCCTCTTATTCTATCCACCCTGGTTCCACCAAAATATATAGAGACTTGAGGGATGTGTATTGGTGGGGAGGCATGAAAAGGGACATTGCCAAATTTGAGGAAGGCCTTTTAATCTGAAAGGGGACAGGCTCTCGTAAGAAAGGCCACTTAATCCGAAAAGGGACGGTCTCCTGTAAGGAAGGTTGATTCTCCAAAACAAGATAAAGCAAAACATCAAAGGCCGGTGGCCTAACCCAAGACATAGATCTTACTTGGAAGTGGGAGGTAGTTAAAATGGATTTTGTTGTTGGGTTTCCCAAGACTAGAAAATGTTTTGATTCCATATGGGTTGTGGTTGATAGGATGACGAAATCGGCTCACTTTCTACTGGTCAAAACTACATATGGGGTTGAAGAGTATTCAAGGTTGTACATCCATGACTTGGTAAGGTTGCATGGGGTTCCCTTATCCATTATATCATATCGTAGTGCACAATTTACTTCCCACTTTTGGAGATCTTTTCAAAGGGGTCTTGGTACCAAAGTTCACCTTAGTACGGCCTTCCACCCTCAAACGGATGGCCAAGCTGAGAGGACAATTCAAACATTTGAGGATATGTTTAGGACTTATGTCTTTGAGCTTAAAGGTAGTTGGGATGACCATCTTCCATTGATTGAGTTTGCCTACCCGATGTTTCTATATTTGAGAAAGTGTGTTGGTGATCCTAATGACATTGTGCCTCTTGATGTTGTGGGTGTTGTTGAGGATAACTTGACATATGAGTAAGTTCCAGTTCAGATCTTGGATAGGCAAGTAAAGCGATTGAGGAACAAAGAGGTTGCATCTGTTAAGGTCCTTTGGAGGAACCAACAAGTCGAATGTGCTACTTGGGAGGCCGAAGCGGACATGAAAAAGTGGTACCCTTATCATTTCCACTCCACTCAAGCCTAAGGTACTAATTTTAAGTCACCTATACTAATTTTAAGTCCCCTATGTGCTATCGAGTCTTATATTTCAGCCCTATGTCATTCATGTGCATTCATGTTTAAGTTGGCAATTTATGATGACTTTACACTTACAATGGGATTTCTAAAGTGATGTTTTAAACGTAATGTTGCATTCATGTTGGGGCTGATTTATTCATGATTATTGTTGTCTTGTATGCCTCTTCTACATTTGGGGACGAATGTTCCCAAGGGGGAGATATTGAAACGACTCCAAAAAGTTCCCAAAAACGTGCCTCGGAAGTAACCGGAAACTTGTTTTACATATATCTAAAAATCCATTTGGAATTTCAAAAATTCAACTTCATATTCTTGTTCAAAGTCTCCAAATTAGGGTGACAAGGGTCTAACCTCAAATTTAAAGCAAAGGAATTAAATTCTGAAATTTGCACTTGGTGCAATTTCCAGAGACGGTCCGTGATCTCTCCGTAACGCGGAGAGGTTGTTTTTCTGCACTGTCTTTTCCTAGTTCTCCCAGATTTTTCTAAGTAGTGGACCTAAGTTTTCCCAAACATATTTTCATCTATACTTAGCCTTATTTCACCCTCATATTACCCCAAAACGAGCCAACATTACCCTAAACACTTAGACTCATTTCCAACCCTAAATTCAAGTCCCAAACTCAAGGCCAATCTCAAGGATTTCTTCAAGGATCTCACCCAAGCTACAAATCTCCATTAAAGTCTTCTTCAAGAACTTCACAAAAGATAAGGTATGTAGTGTTGAACCATTAGGTCCTTTCACCCATGTAAAGTCTTCTTCAAGAACATAACAAAAGCTAAGGTATGTGGAGTTGAACCATTAGGTCCTTTCACCCAAGGTTCCTAAACCCTTTTTTACTTAATAATGCATGATTTAAAGTTGATTTTACTTGTGGGCCTTGAATATTGAGAATTTTACTGCAAAGTGATTTTACTACATCAATGTATGGTTGTTTAAGCATGTTTTGAGCTTCAAATCTTGGATATAATGTTGGAATTAATGAGGGGTATTGATACGAATGTCTTGGGGATGTTGCAATGTGTTGATTAAAGGTTTTACCATTGATTTTTTTTACATGATTTCATCTCTAAATTGCATGCTCTTTTACCCTCATTACACAATCCCAAGGTGTTTGATAAAATGTCCGGTTATGGTTTCTTAAGGAATTGAAGGTCCAATGCATGAGATATGATATGAATGATGATATGATTATTAAATGAGCAGTATATGTTTATTCCTACATGAGATATTGCATTAGAGGCTATGATGAATCCTATATAAAGTGTTGCATAGACCATGCACGATCCTGGTGAAAAAGAGCTCGAGTTCCCATGTGAGGGGTTATACTTTGTTACCATGGATATTTGGGGTGTGACCATCATCAACCATGCGAATGGTCCTTATGTGCCACCACACAATCCTGATGCCAGATCAAACACTCTAAGATTGAACAAATGTTTGAAAAAATGTTGAAGTGAGATAACCATTGAGATAAGACTTTAAAGGGAATGAAAATAGATATTTCAAGTATTAACCAAAAGATAGAGTCTCACTCAGTGGCGATCAAGCAACTTGAACAACAATTCAGGCAAGTTTCTTCACAATTGAACAAACGCTAAAAGGGCACCCTACCTAGCAACATGGTTCAAAATCCTAAGAACAAAGGGCATTGTATGGCAGTGGTGACTAGGAGTATCAAGAGCACCATAGATCCCCCTATACTGGTAATGGTTGATGAAGTTGATGAAAAGGATTTTGGTGGTGAAGTCATAGTTGAGGGAGAAGATCCGAAGGTTGTTAGGATAGAACAAGAAGAGGTAAGGGAGCATGAGAATCCTAAACCTCCTCTCCATTCCCTCAAAGGCTTAAGAGAAAGAAGAGGAGGGTAAATTCAAGCACTTCCTCTCGATGTTGAAGCAACTCTCCATCAACATTCCCCTTCTAGAAGCTTTGGAGAAAATGCTCGAGTATGCCAAATAAATGAAGGATTTGGTCACCAAGTAACGCACTCTGAGCAAAGAGTTCTCACAAGAACTTCAAAAATATAGTGTGATTATGACTAAATGCTTGCTCAAAAGCGAGAGGACCCTGTGCATTGATCATATCGGGTACCATTGGCGATTTGAGTTCGCAAGAGCATTGTGCAACTTAGCAGCGAGGATCAATGTAATGTCTCTTGCTGTATTTAAAAAGCTTGGCCTCGATACTCCTACCCCGACAAGAATGAGGTTGCTTATGGCAGATCAAACCATTAAAAAGCTAGAGGGAATCCTTTTGGTTGTGCTTGTTAAAGTGGATAAATTCACCTTTCTAGCAGATTTTGTGATCCTTGACTGCGAAGTTGATTTTGAAGTGCCCATCATTTTTGGAAGACCATTTCTAGCCACTGCGAGGGCCCTAGTGGATATAGATTCAGGTTAATTGTGGTTTAAGGTTAATGATGCAGAGGTTATGTTCGATATTCGCCAATTCATAAAACAACCAGATGAGTGCAAGAATGAGGTGTGGACCCTCGATGATAGTTGATGTAGAATGGTGACAAAGTCGAGCCACGATGTTAAACAAGACACTTCTTGGGAGGCTACCTAAGCATTTTTTATAATTGTTGGCTTATTTTAATTATTTGTGGTTATTGTGATTCTTAGGTAGAAGGTGTGAGTTTGTTTTTATGATTAAAAGACATTGGTATAGTTGTAATATTTTGGGAATTGTTGTGTTTTGAGATTTGGTTTGTAGGTAAAAATTGAAGAACTGAAGATCTGAAAAATGGTACTTGGAGCAGCCTCTACGATCAGGCCTACGTGTGATAGTCCTGACTTAGTCATAGCCATACATCGTAGAGGGAATCAGTGAGTATCAGAAGTTGGCACATATATTATGAGCCAACCTTACGATTCGTAGAGTTATTATCTACGAGTCGTAAGAGGGGTTCATAGTGCTCAATTATAATTCCTAAATTTTTATAAATGTTGGGTCTGCTATGAGACTGAGACCAAAAAGTCATATGGTAGCCTACAGCTCGTAATCGATGTCTCATAGCACCGATCTACAGTTTTAACAGGCTGACTCAGTTTTATTTTAAAAGGGATCAAAATAGAACTTGACCCCCAAATTCATTTTACAAAACCCTAAGGCGAAGGAAAACCCCATTCCATCATCCGCATCATTTTTTGATCAAAATCTTGGTTACCTACATCATTTTTTGGTGAAGATTCTAGTGAAGGCACTATTTCTAGGCTTTTCGACGTGGTTTTTGATTTCTTTCGCTTTGGTTTACTTCTCCAATCAATCGGTAAGCTCTGTGTTTAAATTTTGCAATATTTTGTGGTGACTTTGTTCCCCATATGAGTGTGTACTTTGGTTGATCATGTTAAATCATTCCATATAGTGATCTTTGAACTAGACTTGTAATATAGGGTTTTTAGGCTTTGAAGGGTTGGGTTGTGAACTGAATCATGTGAAATTCTTGAATGGGTGATGATGAATCTGAAATTTATGATTCATGGGATGTAGTGTGTTATTAGTGCCCACTCATGATCTAAATTGTTGTTGAAATTGGAATCTAAGAAGTGGGAGTGTGTTTTACATATCTTAACCTATGAGATTTGATTGAAATAGTTTGAATGGAAATTGCATCCCTATGGAATGTTTATAGATGTCAAGAATGAGTTTTGGATGCATATAGTTTTCAGTGTGCTTAATGTTATGTAAACTGCTTCCGATTCTTTGGGAATATGGTTGTTCTGAATTTCTAATGTTATTGAAGTGATTGCTTATGTGCCAAGTATTTGATATTGTTATTGTGTGCCGAGGATGTTGGATTGTGTGTGTTTGGTTTGTGCTTTGCGTGGGAAAATGTTAGGCACTACAAATGCCTTCTGTAGTCAACTACGAGGCACTCCTATGACACATAAGTCCCTATATGAGTCATAGTGGTCCCTCGTAGCAAGCATTAGTCATATGTAGTCCCTTCCAGTTTCTCATATGAGGCTCACATACGACTCGTATTGCCTGCTATGACTCGTAGTGAGGGTCTCGTAAGCTTACTTGAATTTTGAAAAATGTTTCTAAACATGGTTACGCTCCCAGAGAACGACTCATAGGTTACCGTATGAGTCATAACAATGTCTTATATCTGAGATTAGAAAGCATTTTTTAAGGGATACTGGTTCTACAAGGGTAGTATTGTTAGAACTCGTACTTTGGTACGTTGGACCAGTTACGAACTCGGAAATCACTGTTGCCATTTTTTTGGGAGAATTCGGAGGTTTTGTGTCAATTTTAGAAATTTCAGAATAAGGAGATCATGTTGGAGTACAATTAGGTGTATGCTTCTATGTGTATATGTGCATTTATTCAACATTTAGAAATTGGTTAAAGGTATACTACATTTTGGTTTAAGAGTTTAGTAAGTATTTCTAGAATTTTAAAGGTGTAGTTATGCAATTGGTCCATGTTATAATTAATTAAGAATTTAAATTGCTAAATGTCCCTTTGACCCATATTGTCTATATATATGCACATATTCATGTTGCAAGAATGGACCAAATTATTCTTCAAATTCCATGTGGAAAGAAATAACTTTTCTAGAAGTGACCTTGTCGGTCTGCGTATTTATGTATTCATATTTGTATTCTGTCTGTTGGTTCGCTGTACTCTTCTGCTTTAGGTGGCTAGTCAATAAAACAAAGAAAACTTTGCCAAAATTTTTATAAAATGAATAGTAACTCACGTTGGAATAAGATTTGGTTATGTTATCTGGGTGCCCCTATCGGGTACCAGTCACGGCCCATAGGTTGGGTTGTGACAGAAGTGGTATCAGAGCAGTTGGTCCTCGGAGTGTCCACAGACCGTGTCTAGTAGAGTCTTGTTTATCGGTGTGTTGTGCACCACATCTATAAACAGGAGGCTACCAAATACTTAGGATATCATCTTCCTTTCTGATCTTAGATCATGCGTTAGAGCGGTGACCATAGGGTGATTCCCCCTCTTTTTCGCTAAAAGTTCTTTTGATTTCAGTTGTGCCTCGCTAAAGACATCAGAAGATTTTGTAAATACG
>DF365401.1:24512-39502 GCA_000787875.1 Solanum virginianum
CGCCATTATTCTGGATGATGGACCCCAGATACTTAAAGTTTTCCCTCCTGGGGATCGATTAAGTGGCAAGCCTCACATCAAAGTTTGCTTCATCCCTCTCAACACTGAATTTGCACTCCAAGTATTCAGTTTTTGTCCTGCTCAATTTGAATCCTTTAGACTCCAAGGCGTGTCTCCAGGCCTCCAACCTATTATTAACTTTAGTTCAAGTCTCATCGATCTGTACTATATCATCTGCAAATAGCATACACCATGGTACCTCCTTCTGGATAGACATCATCTCTGCGACATGCATCTTCTGGACATGAGCCTTTTTGATTGGCTAACATTCCACCCCATACAGCAAAGATGGTCTAACCATCAATCTGTAGAACTTATCTTTGAGTTTATGTGGTATATTTTTATCACACGGTACTCCAGATGCAAGCCTCCATTTAGTCTATGCTGCCCCAATACGATGTGTGACATCATCATCGATATCGTCATTACCCTAATATATGCCATTGGGACACCTTTCATCTTTAGACACCTCTATAGGACATCCCTTGGAACTTTGTCATAAGCTTTCTCTAGATCAATGAACATCATATGAAGGTCCTTCTTACTTTCCCTATATTTCTCCACTAACCTCCGAACAAGATGAATTGCTTCAGTAGTCGACTACCCCGACATGAATCCAAACTGATTCTATAAGATAGATACTACTCTTCACACCCTTATCTCCACTACTCTCTCCTAAACCTTCATAGTTTGGCTTAACAACTTGATACCCCTGTAATTGTTACAGTTTTAAATATCTCCCTTATTCTTGTACAATGGAACCATTATACTCCTCCTCTATTTATCAGGCATCTTGGCAGTCTTCATAATAGCATTGAACAGTCTAGTCAACCACTCTATGCCATCCTTGACCATGTTCTTCCAAAAGTCTATCGACTTAATTTAATGGAAGTGTCATCTACCAACACCATGCCCTCCTCATCCATGATGCATTTCACTTGATCCAAGTCGCGAGCTTTCATTTCTCTTACGTTAGCGAGCCTATACAATCTCTTGTCCCCACCTTCATCACTTAGCTCCTTATAAAGGCACTCAAACACTGCTGACTTAGCAATCGCCACCGCTATCTTTGCTTCTGACTTGGCCATCTTATAGATTATTTTAAGCTTTTGCTTTTTATCTTCATCCCTATACTCTAACCATTCTGTGTAAGTGACCTTCTTATCTTTTACTTTGCCCTGGACTTCATCATTCCACCACCAATCGCCTTGACGTCCACCAAAGGCCCCTCTTGAAACCCCTAGTACCTCGGTAGCTACCTTTCTGATGTAACCAGCAGTCTTATTCTACATACTATTCACATTAGCTTCACTACTCCACGCCTCTAAGTTTCTCAACTTTTCTTCCATCTCACAAGAAAGGGCAGGAGTAAGGCCTCCCCATCTAATCTTAGGTTTGGCATACAGAGCCTTCTTCTTCTTTTCTCTCTTGATCTCCACATCCATTACTAAAAGCCTATGTTGAGTGGAAACATTTTCACTCAGAATAACCTTACAATTCTTACATAGACTTCTATCGCCCTTTTGGAGAAGTAGGTAATCTATCTAAGTCTTAACTACCGTACTACAGAAGGTAATCAAGTGGTTTTCCCTCTTTGGGAAGCACGAGTTAGAAATCACCAACTCAAAAGCTTTGGCAAAATCCAAGAGAGGCATCCCACTTTCTTTCCTCTCCCTAAAACTAAAGCCTCTATGAACGTCTTCAAACCCGCTAGTAGTTGCCCCAATATGCCCATTAAAGTCACCCCCAATAAAGATTTTTTCTGTCTCCGGTATGCCTCGCATAACCTCATCCAAATCCTCCCAAACGAGCCTTTTGACTTCCCCATCTAAGCCTACTTGGGGCGCATAAGCACTAACTACGTTTACTACATGTCTACCAACCACGAGTATAAATAAGCTCGTTACCCTCTTACCACCCCTATCCCTAACCTTCGACCCCGACCGATGACATGACCCTAGTCTACCATTATCTCCTAGCGCCACAAAACTACAAAATTGATAATCCCTACAAACAAGTATCAACACTCTAAGCTATAAAAAACCACAATCTAGTGAACAGACAAGTAAAACAACAAGTAAACAACAAGAAAAACTACCAATCAACAACAATATACAACAATATACAAAATGCATAACAATATACCGCAATAATATACAACAATATACAATAATATACAATGACAATATACGATAAAATATAGCAATATACAGCAGTATACAACAACAATAATAACAAGATCCGTATACAGGAATATACAATAATATACAACAACAATATACAGTAATATATGGTAACATACAACAACAATACAAGATATACCAACAATAGTAACAAGATCTGTATTCAGCAATATAGCACGAATATAATGTATGCAAAATAAAGTACCAAGCAGCAAAGAAATAGCAAGCAACTACACAAAACAAGAACTACACAAAATAAGAACAATAGAGAACCTCCTTGGAACTAGGGATTTGGACAAAAAAGATTCTAATCGGAACAAGAACAAGGACAAATAAGATGTTTGGACAAGCAAGAAGAAGAAAAGGGGAGAAATGATAGAACTTGGTCGCCGAATTTGCTGGAAAATGGTCGCCGGATTGACTGGCCAGAAACTGAGTATTTCTGGTCGCTGTCAAGAAACCCTCGCCGGAATAGCTTGATATTGCTGGAGAAAGAGATGGCCGAAATGATTTGACCAAAGAAGAAAGAAATAGATAGCCGTCGCCGAATGTAGCACGTCGCCAGATATCACCGGAGAAAGATCGCTGAGAGAGATTGGTCTATCCTTTCAAAAGATCTTGAGTGACTCGATTTCGTCGGAGAAATAGTTTGCCGCCGGAGAAATAGTTGCTGCTGGAGCCCAACAGCAAACCCAGTTATCCACCACCGTCGACGGAAGACTCTTCGTATGCTCCTCAATCGTAGTGCCAACGGAGGAAGTGTTCGTGGGCTACTGCGATGGGAAGTCTGTTCACCGGATATGTATGTTGGAGACCGCAATATCACCTCTTTTCTTGCATAAAAATACTGCTTTTGAATCGCTCTGTGTTGTAAAAATCCTTGCTATGTTGAATGAGAATCGCCTAGTCTCTCAGTATGTCAAAGTTGGAAGAGAGGTTTTTTCCTATTAAACCCAATAATATAAATATACTTTTCTTTCTTTGTTTCTTTCTTTGTTACTTAATAATCCAAGTTGACTGACTTTTATCAATCAACTTTACCTGTCTTGTTGTGCTTTGTCCTTATAAATTGGCCAATGTATTCCTCAATGTCAAGGCATAAAAGGTTGTGAAAATCACAACCATTCACCTTTATAAGTCATTCAAAGATGTTTAAAAACCTATTTACCCTGGTCTAAAAATAAAATTACATTTAAATAATTTATAATTTAGGGAGAAGACTTAAATATGTCATCGAACTTTGAGAAAAGACTTATTTATGCCATTACCGTTTGAGAAAAGGTTCATCTATGCTATTATTTTTTAACTCTGATTTTGCAAAACCACTTAAGCAATTTTAAATATTTTTAAATTAAGTTTTGGATTAAATGTAGTTATTTTGGTCATTCTTCTTCAAGAATGCCCACACCACATGAAAAATACTAAGAACTCTCAAATTTTCAACTTTTTCAAAGATTCACGAAATCACCCCAAATTTTAAGAGTAGCATTCATCCGAGCTAGATACCAAAACTCAATTTTTTGAGCTCGAATTCAACCTAATTCAACAAGACCTACTTGAAATTTTTCTTCAAAGTTTCACAACACTAGGTAAAAACAATATTCCCCCCAAAAAAGAAGAGAAATCAGTCCTAAAAATTTTAAAAATTTGATTTGATTCATATTTTTATAGTTATTTTTTATACTAGATCCTTATTTCTTAGTATTTTTTGAGTCTATGTTCAAAATTTCAATTAATTTAGAGTTAAGGAGAAAAATTTACCATTAAAGAAATTAAAGTTTTGAAACTTTGAAGAAAAATTTTAAGTGGATCTTGTTGAGTTAGGTTGATTCCCAGCTCAAAAGACATTGAGTTTTCGTATCTAGCTTGAAAGACCATGAAGATTTGATGAAGTTGAAAATTTGGGAGTTGTTGGTGTTCTTCAGGCGTCCTTGGCATTCTTGAATAAGAAGAATGACCAAAAATACTACATTTGATCCAAAACTCTAATTTAGAAGTGTTTAAAGTTGATTAAGTGATTTTGCAAAATCGGAGTTAAAAAATAATGGCATAGATATGAGCCTTTTCTCAAACAGTAATGATATAAATGAGTCAAACTTTTGATGGATGTCATAGATGAGTCTTTTCTCAAAGTTCGACGACTTATTTGAGCTTTTTCCTTTTTTTTTTTAATAATACAAGAAGCTGAAGACAACCATCCAGAAGCATCAAAAGAGAATTTAATCGCTTTGAAGGAGCAGTTGCATCATAGGAGAAGACAAGTTAAGAGTTATACTATTAAATCGATGTAGATTGTATCACAGTGGGCTTGGAATATGTTTTTTAATCATTTTATAAAATGTAATTTAATATAATTTGTGATATTTACACCAACATTTTTTTTAACTTGTCACAATCCATTTCTTTTTCATTGCTCTTATCATTGTTAGCCTCTTCTATTAGATATCAGATATGTGAGTTTTCTACCTAAACTATCATAAATTATACATAAATAACATATTAATCTCAATTGTTTATTTTTCCTAACTAAAAAATAGTGATATTTTAGGTAAAGATTTACACATCTGATGATTGAGGTAAAAAAATTATAAATTTTAAATCATGAATCCGTCTCTGGATAAAGGTCAAGCAATAGGTATATTTCCAAACTTGTCTCAGATTGCATGACCTCCCGTTTACTTGGTCTTTTTTTTTTATAAATTTCTTTTTTAAAATAATTTAAGTTGACTGACTTTTCTCCATCTATATTCTTAAACTTTAGATTACGCAATTCCTCTATGTGATGGCATTTCAATAGTGACACCCTACAAAAAAGATTGTGGAAATCACAATCTTTTTAACTTTATTAGTACGTTTGTAAAAAAACTAGTTACAAGAATCATGTTAGTAAGAGTTCAACGTATGTTTGACAAACACTTTCTATTTTTATAGACATGATTTTTTTTTATAAATAGTGTCACATTTATTTAAATGAAGCAATAAATAAATATTTAAATATTCCTTTTATAGATCTATTTACTTATTATTAATTAGATTTTTTTGTTTTTTATTTCATTTTTTTCTTTTCATTCTTTAAGATTTATTTGTTTATCATTATTTGAGTTTCTTATTCTCATTTCATTTTTTTTCCTTTCATCCTTTAGCGTAAGAATATGAGAATAGAAAGAAAAAAAAAGTGTAAATGAAAAAAGAGAAAAAAAGAGATTTAAAACAATTTTTTTGTGGCTATATTGTAAATCATTTTTTGGTATTTGTAAAAAATAAATTTTACAAGAAAATAAGTGGAAAAATAAATTTGAATAATAAATTTAAATTAGCCATTGAATCTAAGAAGTAAAAAAAATTGAAGTACGAGAAGGATCAAATCAGCCTACATAGATTTTCTTAAAATTAATTTTCACTTTCGTCAAACCAAAAGGATATATCTAAATTATTTGTGTAACAGTAGGGTATAAGTTAGTCACTTCTATAACAAAGAGTATATCTGAATCATTTTGTGTAATAATGCAAGTTGAGTAGTTGACTGACTACTCTTAAATCAATTTCCTTGCCCCTCAACTTACGCAAACACAACACTCTCACTTCTTATCTTGTGTTTTTGCCTTTGTAAAGCTGGCCAATGAGTAATTCTTTTCATTTTTGTTCTTTTAAGAATATGGCTCGGAGTGTCGCATTTGTACTTCAGAATGTCGCATTTGTACTTCAGAGTGTCGCATTTCCCTCATTTTGTTATTTCAGATTTGAGTCATCTTTCGTATGTTTTGAATGCATGAATAAAATTAAGAAATATTACAAAAGCTTTTAGCTTCTATCAGTATGGTGAATCTAAATTTTTTCCAACATAAACTTGAAGGGCTCAATCAACCTGAACATATCATATATTTAAGATTATGTGGGCATTGGTGTTGAATTATAAGTATTTTTACATAAAACGATCAGAAAGATTTTTAATATTTCAGCGAAAATCTGTTTTCACCATGAGAATCTGTTTAGTGGATTGACATGATGTTTTTTGCCTACATGGTATCTTTTGTAATTTCATTTGAGATTGCCTACATGGTATCTTTTGTATTTTTTGTATTGGGGTGAGGGGTGTAGGCCAGAGGGTTTGAGGTGGAGCAAAAAATTAAAATTTACAAAATTCAAATTTTTTGTAAAAATAAATTTTTAATTTTTTTTTGTAAGGGGGCAGAGGGCGGAGATAGAGGCTCGAGATGGAGTAAAAAATTAAAATGTACAAAATTTGAATTTTTAGGAAAATAAATTTATTTTGGCCAATCACAACATACTCTTTTGTTTCTTTTACTTTTTTTTTTAAAAAAATTATAAATAGGTGGAATTTCTTTAGTAACGTGGCAGCAACGGATTGACCAATCATTTCACATCATCGCATTTATATTTCGCGCAACTAGGGTGTTGAATTCGTGTGTTTAAATATTTAAGAAATGGTTAGTTTAAGTGCCTAATTGTTCAGTTTGAAAGTTGAAGGTCATACTTATGATTTGAAGTCAAGTTAAAGGGTTAATTTATATATTGTGCCTATCAAAATTAGAAAAAGGACAAAATATATTCCTATATTCTCAGCGTAGAGATGATAATATATCCTCATTTAAAGAATAGCGCAATTATTCCCCATCACTTATCTATTACTCTTTTCGTTAAAAATATCATTGAATTAGAAAAAGAAAATCCTAAATATAATTTTTATTCCAAAAAATTATTCCCTTTATTTATTTAACCTTTCTAACCTGACTTAGCTGAAAAAAATGAGTGTTGATATGATAATGAATTTGAATACCCCATATCAAAAAGTATTCATATATAACAATCTACATTCATAAAATTAGTTTCTTTTATTTGTTGTTTTGCCTTATCATTGCCAATCATAGTTCACGCACTATATCTTCGGGATGAGTGTATTTATGAGGTCAATTTAAATTAAGATAAAATATAATATAATCAAAGTTGATAGCAACATATATTCTTTCTATTATGACTTTTATTTCGTTTTGTGAAACACAACCCAACTAGTGTCTTTTTCCTTTTTGCTGCTTATTTTCCTCCTTTTCATGAATTTGTTTACATATTTTGGAAATTATTTGCCTTGGTGCTATATATAGTGGAGTAACTTTTATTATTGGAAATACCACACACAAATTGGTATTTTTAAATAAGTTTCATTCAATTGAATTATTTATCTTTCTTTCGTTTTAATTTGTTTATTTTATTTTTCTTATCAATGTGTTTAAGAGGAATAAACGTCATATAGAATATTTAAAATCAAAAAGTTCAAGCGACATTCTAATACATAATTTACCATGTCATATACTTGTGTTTAAGAGACACATTATAATCAAGTTATGGTGTTTGGATGATTACTAGATAAATTTAAATATCAAACTGCAAATAATTGAAACAAATTTTAATTAGTGTCAGTCACATTTAGATATTTCTTCAAAAGTAAAATATGGGGTTGGAGAAGAATAAATAACTAAAAATGAGCTTTCGTCGTTGGGACTCTCATATAATTGAGAAAAAGATCGTAAATTTAAGTGTCTATCGTGTCTATCTATTTCTTCCATTTTGTACTTAGTGAATGTGTGTTGTGTTTTATTTTCTTTTACGTGTAACACAACTTTATAAGGTTGATTTGGAAGATTTACTCCTATTGACTTTGATAACAATATAATATAATGAAAATTGATAGCATATATTCTTGCTATCATGACTTTCATTTCGTTTTGTGAAACACAACCCAACTAGTGTCTTTTTCCTTTTTGCTACTTATTTTCCTCCTCCTTATGAATCTGTTTTCACATTTTTGAAATTATATTCTATACTTTTCAACATTTTATTTGTTATGCTGTTATATATATATATATATATATATATAGTGGAGTAACTTTGATCATTGGAAATAAATTAATCCCCTTCAACACATTCTATATCATATGGAGAAGCACATTTTCTTACTGATACTTTTAATTCTACTTGAATTTTCTATATCACTTGCTTCCTCAAATGAGACTGACCAATGAGCTCTACTAGCTTTCCAAAATTTTGTAACCACTCCTAGTCATTTTTTGGCCAATAATTGGACAAAAAATACTTCTCTTTGCTCTTGATTCAGTGTCACTTGCAGTTCCAAAAGGCAAAGAGTTGTGGCCTTGGTTCTTCCTAATTTACAACTTCAAGGCACAATTTCCCCATCTTTGGCCAATTTATCCTTTCTCAGAGAGCTCAATCTAGGGAACAACAACTTCCGTGGTGGTATCCCTTATGAACTTGCCGCTTGCCTCGCTTGCGAGTGATTGATATTCAAAACAATTAGCTCAACGGAAGTATACCAACCAGTCTATTTCAACACCAGAGAATTCAAGCGATTTCATTGGCTTTCAATGAACTCAGTGGTGAAATGTGGAGAGGGACATTGTATGTACCTGAACTCAAAGTTTTATATCTCAGGAACAATAGCCTCACGGGTGTAATCCCTCCTTCAGTTGGAAATGCCACAAAATTGATGAACTTCTCTTTGGCTCAGAATAGAATCTGTGGTAACATTCCAATGGAGATCGGTAATCTTAGCCAACTTACAAAGTCATCCTTATACGAGAATCAATTAGCAGGTCCCATTCCTGCAACACTGTTTAATATCTCGTCGCTTCTTACTGCATCTCTAGCAATCAATAGCCTTTCCGGTCCTCTCTTGCTTGATGAAGGAAATCTTGTCTCAAATCTGAAGTTTTTAAGTATATCTCTCAACCAAATTTCTAGTCGCATTCCTTCCAACATATGCCAACTCACATAGCTCCAAACTTTGTCCATATCTTTGAACAACATAACTGGAGACATACCCAGAAATATTGGTTGTTTATCCAAACTTGAGGAGTTTTATCTTAATGATAATCCAATAAAAGGGACTATTCCCACTTTATTGGGAAATATTTCCACTTTGCGTAGCCTTAACTGTGGAAATAATCGCATAGTGGGTCAAATTCCTCCAGAATTAGGGAGGCTATTAAGCTTTGACAATAATTCTTATTTTATTGGTCCAATTCCAGAGGCTATTTTCAACATATCTTCTTTGGAAATTATTGATTTGAGGTTCAATAACCTCTCGGGGAGAATTCCAGCCACTACAGATCTTCATCTTCCGAACCTTAGAGAACTTTCCTTGGCAGTCAATCAGCTGGAAGGGGAAATTCCATTATTCATAACAAATGCTTCCAAGCTTCAGCTTCTGGAGCTACCAGAGAACTTTCTCACAGGCACTATTCCAACTAATTTGGGGAATCTTCGTGAGCTGCGATCATTGCTCCTATATAGTAATCAACTTACCAATGAACCAAGAGAGTGTGAGTTGCGATTCTTCAATTTTTGGCGGATTGTCAGATGTTGCGATATCTACAAGTGGGTTCCAATCCGTTGAAGGGTGTTCTGCCCAATTCTATTGGGAATCTTTCATCTACTATTGAAAACTTTTATGTAAGAGATGCATACATCAACGGCCTCATCCCCACAAGTATAGGCAACATGAGCGGTCTTGTGACCATAGCCTTAAGTAGAAACAACTTGACCGGGAATATTCCTCCTGAGATTGGTCAGCTTAAACAGCTCCAAGGGCTCTATCTATATAACAATAAGTTGCAGGGACATATTCTAGAGGTGGTATGCCATTTATCTAATTTGGTTAAATTGTTTCTGGATGGAAATGCGCTCTCTGGATTAATTCCAGAATGTTCAGGAAATCTTAGCATGCTACAACACCTTTCTTTGGTTTCTAATAAATTTTCATCAAAATTGCCCTCAAGCCTTTGGACAATGAGTGGTCTTCTTGGTCTAGATGTGTCGCATAATTCTATAGAGGGAGAAGTTTCATTAGATATTGGAGGACTGAAGGCCATTGTAGAACTATATCTTTCTGGTAACCACTTTTCAGGAATGATACCAAGCCAATTGGGGGACCTCCAAAACTTGAAGTCTCTTGACCTGTCAAACAATTCATTTTCAGGCTCAATTCCATTATCCTTTGCCAGCTTGATAAGCTTAGAATACTTGGATTTGTCCTTAAATGCATTGTCAGGCACTATTCCCAAGTCTTTTGGAAAGCTCTTATACCTTAAAAGCATAAACATTTCATTTAATAGTTTAGAGGGTGAACTCTGCAATCATTTCTTGGGAACAAAGGCCTTTCCGGAGTACACATATTGGAGATTCCTGCTTGTGAAAAACAATCAAAGCTTAAGAAGGTTGTGCTACAAATTGTTACTCTTGTGGTGATTTCATCCTTTCTGATATTCTTGTTGGTTTTAATTTGAATAATGAAACAGCAGAAGAAAGGAAATTCGAAAGATGTCGAAAAGGCACCGGAGATCGAGACTCATTAATTAGTTTCTTATCACGAGATTCAACGAGCAACAAATAATTTTGATGAATCAAATTTAATTGGTGTTGGAAGCTCTGGCTCTGTGTACAAAGGCACATTATCTAGTGGAACTGCAGTGGCCATTAAAGTTCTGGATTTGGAAAATGAGCAAGTATGCAAGAGGTTTGATACCGAATGTGAAGTGATGAGAAATGTTAGACACAGAAATCTCGTTCCAGTGATTACTACTTGTTCTAGTGACTATATAAGAGCCTTTGTTCTGATATCTCGTCGCTTCTTACTGCATCTCTAGCAATCAATAGCCTTTCCGGTCCTCTCTTGCTTGATGAAGGAAATCTTGTCTCAAATATGAACTTTTTAAGTATAAGGTCTTGAGAATCGGTTGTACAGAGAAGAGCCCCACTTAAACCTCCATCAAAGAGTTGTCATAATGCTTGATGTGGCTGTGGCAATTGAATATCTAAACCATGATCATAACACTCCGATAGTTCATTGTGACCTGAAACCAGCCAATGTTCTTTTGGATGAAGATATGGTGGCTCATGTTGGTGATTTTGGAATCTCTAAAATCTCAGATGAATAGATGTCCAACGAAAATCTTGACTTAAGGAAATGGATAATGCAAGCATTTTCAGGGACTATGATGGATGTTGTGGATGGAAATCTTTTCTCCGAGGAAGAACAGATCACTTCTAAAAGTGAAATCTGCATAGCCTCCGTGATAGAATTGGCTTTAGACTGCACAGAGGAAACACCATAATCAAGAATAACCATGAAAGAAGTAGTCAAGAGGCTTAATAAAATCAAGGATACATTGCTGGCAAGATAGAAGTTTGCATCTCTTCCAATGGTGTTCTTTTCTGAGCTGCAGTTAATTAATATGATGCTTTTGTCTACCTGGTTTCTTTAGTGTAGTCGTCGTATAGTAGTACTTGGAGTCATGTATTGTTTGTAATTTCACTGGAGTCATGTATTGTTTATAATTTCATTTGAGTCATGTATTGTAATTAATGTTTTGAATGCTTGAAAGAGACCAGAATGAAATAAAGGTGTTTAACGGCAGTATTTGCTCTTTATTTATTAGCTTCTTCATTTGTATTCAATGAACTTCTTTTGAACTCTATGTGATAGTGTGGGGAAAAAAATAAAAATTAGTGAATTGAGCACTTCTCATTTCCTTGTACTAATTACTGTATTCTTTGGACTTTATATGAAGAACAAGAAATGAGCTAATTAAAGGATATTATACAGAGGAACACAAAATAGGATTTGACGGTTGTCTGTGTGTGCCTTCTACATGTGTGGACAGTTGGACAATTTTGGCAATTTCTAGCCATTGTGGCTCGTCAACATTGTAGGTAGACTTATTTATTTTGAATTTTGAATTTTGAATTAGCTCTTAGTTGGGGATGTCAACTGAATCTATAGAAATGTGATTGGGTGATGTGGTCTATTTAAAGGCACAGACAAGCCAGTCTCAGACAGTGTGACTTGGTCGAATTTTGTAAAGCTAAGACTTAGTGTGCTTTCTTAGTGGCACGAGTTTGATAAAGTTGGGACTTATTCTTATATGTGCTTATGTTGTTCTGAATTCGTAGTCACTGGCTAAGTGGTGAACTAGATCAAAGGCAAAAGAAAAAATTTGAGTCTAAAAGTGCTAGGCTACCTAAGTGGGTTAGATCGAAAGGATTGACCCAATTACAACTAATACTCATTGCGTCTTCATTAAATAATGTTTTTTCATTGTTTTGGTGTCACAAAATAGGAATCAAAATTTAAGCGCTTATTTCGAGTGTTAAGACTTCATTAGCCTGATTTGGCCAGGCTGGCCCTCACAGGCCAGAGGCCTAATGACCAATACTCTTTTTATTTTTGATACCTAATGACTAATACTCCTTGCTTTTCATTAATTCTGTATTTCTTTTGAAGCGTTTCAAATCACAAAATAGCAATTCATACTTTTAAACACTTTTTTTATGTGGGGCAGTCTACTGGTTTTCTCAATAACTAGTTCTTTGACACGTGCGTTGCACATGTATTCCCTACTAATAAGTATACTTTTTTTTTATAATAACATGAATAATTTTTGAGCAAGTAATGACAAATTTTTGACGGGAGAGATGCAAGATAAGCTAATGATGGGTGAGTTCTATTCAACCAATGTTTATTGCTATTATGAAACTCAATCTTATGTAGCAAATGTGCTATGACCTAAAGTTGAAAGGATATTTTTTGTCAGATTTAAAAGCATGACTCCTTTCATCTATGAAATTAAAATAGGAATATTACATTAGCATCNGGATATTTTTTGTGAGATTTGAAAGCATGACTCCTTTCATTTATGAAATTAAAATGAGAATAATAATTGAACTGTATAAATATAATGGTCTTGATGTTTTAGTACTTACTTTGTTAAAATTTATAGAGAAGAAATCATTTTATCAATGATTGATGAGTATGTTCCATGATCAATCATAAACTTATTTGACGGGGAAAAAATAACAATCTTGAAACATTTGTGATACAAAATTGATGGAAAAAATTGGGTGATTGATGTTTTCACCCTTTTGTACTTATTAATTAAATTAATTTTTTTAAAAGCTGAAATCTATAAGCCACACCATAAAAATAATTTCAAAAAATTTAAGTTGAAGGTATAACATTAATTTTACATTTTTCTTAAAAAAAACAAAGAGATCATTGTCTTAGCTTCATTCTCATTATGATATTCCCTGTTTCTTGATGAGCAAAAAAAAGTTATCAAAACTCAAAAAAGACATTAAACTGGACTTCATTGTTGATTAGCTTCACCTCATAACTTATTAAAAATAGAAGCCAATTCTTTTTTACATTAGCTTCTAAATTGATAGGCCTCAATTAATTAAAAATGTTTTGGCATAGATATTTGGCGTTAATTCAATTGTAGTGTGACATTTAGCTCTATATATATAAATTTTAAAAAATAGATATAAAACTTATAGGATTAAAGTGGAATATATGATGTTTTATGAAGGAGAAGCACAGTAAGCTAGAACTGTTGTCAATAAATTAGCAAAATAATATATATATTCTTTCTCACACCAGTGAATCATTTGAATAAAAAAACTATGAAATGAGGAAATAGTTGTCACGATCCAACCCCGTAGGCCGTGACTAGGGCCTGATTGGGGCACCCAGACACAAATGCGAACCAGATTATAACTCCAACCGATATCTTATTTTATAGAAATTTCGGCAAAATTTCCTTTGTTTTACGGACTATCCCAAACCTTGCATATAGAAAAGTCCCATGACACAACATATATATATATATATATATATATATATATATATATATATATATATATATATATATATATATATATATATATATATATATATATATATATATATATATATATATATATATATATATATATATATATATATATATATATATATACACATGCGGGCTGACAAGGTCACCGCTGCGGTTAAACCGCCCAACATACATAACATACGTACATAGTCATACAAACTGCCATAACCCATGCGTACAGGCGTCCACAGACCTCTAACTATACCAACAGAATCAGAAGATTGGACAGGGCCCCGTCGTACCCTCAAATGAACATAAATACAAAATAGAGAAATAAGTGCATATACCAAGTGTTTGCTTTGAAACAAAAGGAGCACTTCAAACGGCAGTCGGAGATCCTAAGCTGGTGGCTCACTACTCTGTACTTCAGCACCTGCGGGCATGAAACGCAGCCCCCGAAGCAAAGAGGGTCAGTACGAAATATTGATGTATAACGTACAGGAACAATGGCAACCTCCAAACTCGCGCCTTACCACAACATCACACCAGAAAGTTCAGATCTCTGAAATCTCCGACACAGATCACAAACATAGGATAAGTGAGCTGGCGTCCTTAAACTCACAAATCATATAGTAAATGTGGCATGATGCCACCAAACCAAAGGCCCAATCTCACCACATTACCAATCTAAGCGGAGCCGACCCTTGGGCCAAGTCGACCCCGTCGTACCCAGCCAACTTCTAAATATATAGATATATAGTATAATACGCACGACAACAACCAGCCCAGAAACTGGTGAACGAGATCATAATAGGCAAGAATAGAGTCGTGAGAATGATATGCACAAAAATCATTAAAGAAAATCCCAAAAGAGTAGTAAAATTTTCATGTTCGAAAATAACATATTATTTGTTCTAAATTCTTTTAGAATTGTCAAAATTTCAAGAAAGAGGTGTTGTAGGTCCCACGGCCGATGGAAACTCGAACTAGCCTGACTTAGGAGGAACATACTTGGTCTAGATCATACAAACTACTATGTAACATTTCAGAATAGTTTTTAAGG
>DF365399.1:1740-26263 GCA_000787875.1 Solanum virginianum
AAAGTAATACTTTGAGCAAGAATATACTTTTAAGTATGAGCGTATAATTAATAATTTTGGGAGTAGTATTGAGCACCGATATGAGTGAAAGTAATAACAATAACTTGAACTCATAACCTACATAGCCAGCGTAGGATAGGATTGTACCAAGGTACAACTCCTCACTTGCCACTAAGATGGCCCAGTTTTAGGATGGATCCACTCTCCTAGTTTTTGTTCCTTACCTCGGCAAAGTATGGGACGACTCTGGCAACGTGGGCAAGATGTTGTATCATCATGAAACTCATAGTGATGGTTGTCGGTTAGAGAAACTCCCTAAGAAGTAAAGTTTATTATTTTATACAATGAGATTTATTATTTCTTTATTAAAGTATTTCTTTTTATTATGTTGCATATTTAATTGAGTTGAGCTATTTGCAGACCTGAGCATTTGAATATCATAATTTTTATATATAGAGTTGTGTTCATTAATGCATTAAAGTCAGTATTTTTTTATATTAAGTTACACTTTTAAACAAGTTCAAAAATATATTTTTTACTTGCATGACATACTTTTGTCAATTAAGCTATCTCAAAGTTCAATTTTAAAGTGAGTATCCTGTTCTTAATACTTTTTGGCCATCTTCCATACGGTACATTTCATATACTGACATTACTCGGCCTGCATCATTTTATGATGCAAGTATAGGTTTCAGAGATCCTCAGCAAGTACTTCGTTGAGGATCTATTCAGTCGCACACAGTGGTGAGACCTTTTTACTTTCGGATGAACCCTTTTATTTTAGTTCATTCCTTATTTTTATTGTCTTGAGGTAGTCCTTGAATATATCCTGACACCATCTTATGAGTTGATAGAGGCTTCATAGACTAAGTTAGATAGAGAATTATAGAGTTTGTCTTACTTTCAAAGTCAATTTTGAAAAACTATTATTATTTATTTCAATTGGAACATTGAGTTATTTTCATATAAGATATAAAATTATTTTACATGAGAATTTGCATACCCGCTCGAGTACTTTCTTTTATTTTATTAAATCTTTCGCTAATTGAATAAGTGAGTTGAGCCAAGTGGTTTGCTTGGGAACCAACAATGATTTCTGAGTTTTGGCCATGTCCAGGGTGTAGGCTAGGGGCGTGACAGTCTATCGCACTTTGACTATCATACTCACTTGTGCAACTTTGACTGCCATGATATAGCTCCCCCTAAAAAAGTAAATAAATATCCAGTAGTGAATTTTCTATTATCAAGGTCACCTTTCATATCAGCATCTGTGCAACCCTTCAAGATTGGACTTCTAGCCTCCAAAATACAAACATACATTTGAGTTTTTCCTCAAATACCTAAGTATCTACTTCACAGCTTTCTAATGCTCTTTTCGGGGATTATCGAGAAATATATTGACAACATCAATTGCATGAGCAATATCAGACCTAATACATGTCATTGCATACATTAGACTTCTAACGATAGAGGAATATGGAATTTTGGTCATATTATCTTCTTCCTCCCTAACTGAAGGACACGTCTTCGTACTAAACTTCATATGACTAGCAAGAGATGTGCTAATAGGCTTAGCATTCTTCATATTGAAGTGCTCTAGTACATGTTCAATGTACTTCAATGTGTAAGATGTGTTCAAAAAGATTGCAACCTTTGTTGAAGTTTCTTCTTGATATATATGTGGTTGGACTCCACAAATCTCCCCCTCCAGACCATTCACCGGAAGAAGGTATCTCTATTTTCTCAAAAAAAGCTCATGCCGACAAGTTCTTTGCACAATTCGAACTTTTTTCTTAGTCACAACCTTAGTAAGCATATCTGCGGGATTCTCATTTATAGAGATCTTTTTAACTTGCATAGATTTGTTCTCTATCTTTTCTCGAATCTAGTGGTATTTCACATCTATGTATTTCATCCTTGCATGGTACATCAAGCTCTAATAACAGTTTGAAAAAAAAGTGGACAAACACAAAAGTATATGGTCAAAAATAATAGAAAAATACGAGAAAATAATAACACTAAAATTTTACGTGAAAACCTTTTTAAATAAGGAAAAAATCGTGGGCCAAGAGGAGCAACTGATATCACTATAATAAGAAATTTTACAACGTGTAAGCACGAGTACAATACTCAAAAAACTTCTACACACACAAAAGAAATACCGTCTTTTGATTTTTCACCTTACTAAAAAAATATCGCTCACACTATTATTTTCACAGATTATTTTTCTTATATAATCTATGATATGCCTCACAGAAAAATATTTAATGTATTTTTCTCTCTTTGTATTGATGTGTATAATAAGAGAGCAGAAGATCTTTATTTATAGTGAAAGAATTGATCTCCACCTTTTCTCTTGGCCAATCAGAGAAGAGGACTTGCGTTGCATTGCAAATTGCTGGCCAAATAATTGCTTTCTTCCTTTTTTTTCTGACAAGATGGGTATGCACTCATACAACAATTTGTTTTCTTCTTTTATTAACATTAATGGGTATGGACCCTATCAAGGTGGTGGCTAGGCAATGGCAAAAATGATGATGTGAGAAGGAAAAATTGAAGTATATGATTAGAAAAAGGAAAGTCAATTTCTTCTAAAAAAAAAAAAAAGAGGAAGATGATAACATTAGTGATAAGGAAATAGAGAAATGAGTTCGTCATATTTTTCGACTACTTAACTCTTGTTGAAGAGAAAAAGAAAATAAAAAATAAAAGTAAAAGGTAAGATAATTTTAAAAAAGAAAATTGAGAAACTTAGAATGAAAAAGGAAAATACTTATAAAGTTAAACTTTTAGTTTAAAAAAAGTAAAATTTGTCCCTCACTCTCTTTGAGATCAAAGAGTGAATACACTTTCTTTGCTTTGTTAGTATTTAGGATGAAACTAATTTCATGTTAAATTAGTCTAAGGAGGGATAGAAACCCTGTAAAGTATTAGTGTGTAATTAAAAATTATGAATTAAGATCTGCTATAATAATTTCATAAACACCTATCAAATATATCATAAATAAAAAAAAATAATTGTATGTTTGGATTTGACAATACTATACCATAATAAAAAATTATAATGGCCATCAGACTTAGCATAAATATAACCACCAGAATTATTCTAACTTTTTAAAAGAAAAGGGACTAAAAGAAGGACAAATAAATTAAATCAAAGAGAATAATAACTTCTAATAAAATTTTCCATGTTATCTGTGAGTTCTTAAAATTCAAATATTATTAAATATTTAAATTTGTTAGATTACAAAAACATTGTGGGGCCATAACATCATGAATTCAAATTATAAAAATAATTTTTTTTATAAAAATATAAATTAAATTATACACAATAGACTCTTATAATTTATTTTTAAAAAAATTCGAACATAATAAAAGCTTAGCCCATCAAAATACTCGCCCTTTTTCTTGTAAATAAATATAAACACTCCAATCACTCACTCAGAAATCCAAAAAAATGAAACTGCCTAGGCTTTTTGTCCAGGAATAAAACCTAAATTCTCCACATAGAAGTAACACATTAGCCACCCGCTCGAGTACTTTCTTTTATTTTATTAAATCTTTCGCTAATTGAATAAGAGGTAGGAGAGAGGTGAGCGAGAGCGAGTTGTATATTCATGTCTATCAAATTGACTATGAAAGATAATTGTATATATGCAGTTGGTATACATATGTAATTGTATATCTGACAAGAAATTTCAGGAAGAGAGGAGAGAGGCGAGAGAGAGGAAGAGATGAGAGAGAAAATAGTAACAAAACCCCAACTATAACTATAAATTGTAACTTTTTCAAATTATAATTGTATAATATGAATATATATCATATGTTTGCTTAGATAAGTTATTTTTCCTAAAAGGAATAAAATACTTTGCACCACACAGGAGTCTAGCTGCCTCTATGTAAGATTTTGGGGATCATGGATCGCACATGTGGAACAACCCAATTCAAATCTTGATCCGACCCAAGTATGTGATTTATTTACGGTGATGCAGTTAACTATTCAATCTTATCCTAAAGGATAAGGATGAATAATTTTTTTTAAGTGGCGGTTGTAACCGCCCAACCACTTCCCTTTTAATGGGAAGGTGGTTGACTCTAAGTGGGAGTAAGATTCCTAGTAGGAGAGAGACTCCAAGTGGGAGAGAGAAAGAGAAAATAAAGGAAAGGAAGTTGAAAGAAGCTAAAACTGCAAAAAGAAAGAAAGTCAGGATATCATCTATGAATTTGTCTGACTTCTAAACCGTAAGATTAAACTAAAAAGAACCAGTGAAGGAATTTGTATCCTTAATCCATCAAAGTATATAAGGGCATTTGATTTGTGAATCAGCGTCTGTATTCCTAGAGAAATGATTATGTGAAAACTATTTGAAAAAGCTAAAAGAGTTAAGTTCCCACTTCATTTAATTCATTCTGATATTTGTGATTCGGTGAATATGAAGGCGAGGTTTGGTGCCATATATTTCATTACATTTATTGATGATTTCATGCACTTTAGTTATGTCTATTTGATTTCTCATAAATTTGAAGCACTAGAGTGTTTTAAGAGATATATGAATGAAGTTGAAAATCAATTGGACAAAAGGATAAAGGTTCTGAGAACTGACCGAGGACGTGAATATTTGTCGAATCAATTTGAAGAGTTATGTAATGAAAAGGGCATAGTTAAAAAATTAACTACTCCTTACACACCTCAACAGAATGGTGTGGATGAGAGAAGGAATAGGATATTGTTGAATATGGTAAAGTCAATGATGGCACAGGCAAATTTGCTTATCTCTTTTTGGGGAGATGTATTATTGACTGCGGTCTATATTTTGAATAAAGTGCCTTCCAAATCAGTAACTTTCACTTCTTTTGAACTTTGGACTGGTCATAAAACAAACCTAAATGATCTACGACCTTAGGGTTGTGTTGCTTACATCAAAGATCGTCTGGGTGAGTTTGTTAAATTAAGTCCAAAGAAAAGAAATGCATCTTCATTAGATATTCAGAATGCTCCAAAGGGCACGTGTTCATTGATGAGTTGGAAGATGGAAGTATGACTGAAATTGAATTATAAGATGTCAATTTTTTGGAAAATGCATTTCCCAAAAAGAATTAGGTAATTGAAGGTGACCCTCTGTATAAAATATTGAATTCAGAAGACCAAAGAATGACGTTAGATGCGATCTATGAAGCAAATGATTAAGTGATGGTTTCTGGTCCAAGTGGGAGTTTTGAATCATAAATTCCTATAGAGGAATCTAAATTTCAACTACATAAAAGTACAAGAAAAGGAGTACCTAAACGATCTTACCAGATTGAGAATTATGTTTTCCCAGTATTTCCCATAGAGTTGGATGAACCTAACTCTAACTGAGGTTTTGTCAAGTCCTAGAAAGGATAAATGATTGAAAGTGATGGAAGAAGAATTAGAGTCCATGAAAACCAACAAAGTCTGGGATCTTGTTGACCTTCCACAAGGATATGAAGCTATTAGGAATAAGTGGATTCTCAAAATTAAGTGTAAATCAGATGGGCCATTAGGGAGATACAAGGCTCGATTGGTGGCAAAAGGTTTTACCCAAAAAGTTGAGATAGATTATGAGGAAACCTTTTCACCAGTTGTGAAGTTTACCTCTGTTCTAGTACTTTTGGCTATAGTTGCACGTTTAGATATAGAATTACATCAAATGGATGTGAAGACTACTTTTCTTAATAGAGAATTAAACGAGGAGATCCACATGGAACAACTTGTAGGTTTCGTTGTTAAAGGCCAAGAAAAAAAGTTTATAAATTAAAGAGATCTATTTATGGCCTGAAGCAATCTTCAAGGCAATGGTACTTGAGATTTCATAAAGAGGTGATTTCATTAGATTTCACCATGATCGATGAAGACCATTGCATATATGTGAAGAAATCCAATGAAAAGTTTGTGATTCTTTCTTTTTACTTAGATGATATACTATTAGCTGGAAATGATTTGGAGTATCTGAAAACAATCAAGTCATGATTTTCAAAGTCATTTGATATAAAAGATATGGGTGAAGCTGACTATATATTAGGTGTTAAGATCCATAGAGATCATTCTAAGAAGTTTTTAAGGTTGTCTCAAGAAAACTATATAAGGAAAATATTGGAACGATTTCAAATGAGTAGTTGCAAACCCTTGGATACTTTAATATCTAAAGGTGAAACTTTAAGCCTTGATATGTATCCCAGAAGTGATATAGAGAAGGAACAAATGTCTCGAGTTCCTTATTTTAGTGCTATTGGGAGTCTGGGTACGCTATGATGCATACTAGACCAGATATTTTTGTTATGCCATAAGTCTGGTAAATAGATATTAATCAATTCCCAGAATAGATCATTGGAAGGCAGTGAAGAGAATATTTTGATATCTAAAGGGAATTACAGATTATTCACTGTGTTATTGTGGATCTGATTTCTCTTGAGAGGCTACAGGGATGCTAATTGGGTTGGTGATTAAAGCGATAGAAAATTCACTTCTGGTTATGTTTTCTTGCTCAATGGTGGAACCATTTCGTGAAAAAGCAAGAAACAAACTTGCACAGCTCTTTCAACCATGGAATCTGAGTTTATAGCTTGTGCATCTGCAATACAAGAAGCAGTTTGGTTGAAGTGATTCTTTGAACATTTGAATATTGCAAAGAATCCTAGGGGACCCATCACTTTATATTGTGATAGTCAAGCGGTTATTGCATATACGAAAGATCCTAAGTATCACTGCAAAACCAAGCACATTGATATCAAGTATAATTTTGTAATAGATATAGTATCAAGTGGAGAGGTGAATTTATAATACATTCCTACTCATGAAATGGTAGTTGATCCCTTTACGAAGGCGATATCAAGAGACTTGTTTGAGAAACATGTTAAGTCTCTAGGCTTACGTAGGATGTGATTTGTATTGTAATAGAACTTTGTTATTATATCCTTCTCATCTATATAAGATTATTTTATATCTTAAAGGCATGTGTTGATATTGAATGTGTTGAACAAGTCACGAGATTGACTCTTTCACACGAGCAATCGCCTCTTACGTCGAAGAACGTGAAGAGATAATGCATCACTGCCACATTTTTTAGACTTTGTTTTGAAACCCAAACAAGAGTCTCTCTGAGAAATGAGTTTGAGGATGATTGTAGAGAGAAACTCGGGTTAGACATTGAGAATGTCTAGATCAAGGTCTGTACGATGTTGAAATAAGACACATGTGCCTATGTAAGGTGAGAACATTGTAGCACGTGTTTCATACCATGTGTATTATGCGACAGGAGGGTTAATGAAAGAATGATCTCTGCTTCTTCATTGTGTGAGACCCTGAAAAGTCAAAGTTGAACTTTTCAATTGAATACCCTTTGACCTTTTATTGTTTCTTGAAATTTCAATCGACGTTGCTACTTTAGCATCTTACTAATAGCCACGTATGATTCGGCAATACAGTACAAGCCTGGGAAAGCAGTTGATTTGAAAAAGATAGATTCGAGTAGAAAAGGAAGACTATGAAAACTGAAATTAATTATGGACTCGAGTCAGCTTCTTTAAGAGGATGAGGGATAAGATGATTAACTACTGCAGTAGTTAAAGTCTGGGGTATTGTGAGTATAGATATCCTCATGATTGATAGTGGATTCTTTCCAAATGTGATTGAATTCCTATAAAAGGCTTATAAGACCTTGAAGGCAAGTCTTTATGCTCACAGGTCGCACGAACGATTTTGCCTTATGAATTGTATATTAGGTTGATGTGATATTGACTCAGGTCTTGTCCGTCATGTGCGAAACGGGAGATGTAAGATTTTGGGGATCATGGGTCGCACATGTGGATCGACCCGATCCAAATTTTGACCCGATCTGAGTATGTGATTTAATTACGATGATGTAGTTAACTGTTCAACTTTATCCTAAAGGATAAGGATGAACAGTTGTTATCCTTTAAGTGGCGATTGTAACCGCCCAACAACTTCCCTTTTAATGGGAAGGTGGTTGACTCTAAGTGGGAGTAAGATTGCTAGTAGGAGAGAAACTCCAAGTGGGAGAGAGAAAGAGAAAATAAAGGAAAGGAAGTTGAAAGAAACTAAAATTGTAGAAAGAAAGAGAAAGTCAGGATACTATCTTTGAATTTATCTGACTACTAAACCGTAAGATCAAATTGAAAAGAACTAGTGAAGGATTTTGTATCCTTGATCCATCAAAGTATACAAGCACATTTTGTTTGTAAATCAGGGTCCGTATTCTTAGAGAAACTGATCGAGATCTTGGGCAGCAACAAATCGTTGGTCGCTTAACAACTCCGGTGAAATTTTCTCAAAAGGTACAACCCATTGTTCTTGCCCCGTCTATTTTTTCTTACACTCTAGAATAGCGGTGAAACAATTCAATAATTTTATGTTTAGTATATATAATAACTTATTTGATACGTATAAATAATATATAAAAAATTACTAAATAAATTTATAATTAATAAATTAAGAATCCTCAGTTCATAGGCAATTGGTCACGTAAAATAATACTAGCATCTACCCACCTTGCTGTCCTCTTTACTTCTAATTGACTGACTTTTTTTTTTTACTTTTGTTTTGTGTCAGATTTTCAAAGCCAGTATCTATCAATGAAACTTCAGAAAATCATAACTACCCATTTTGACATCAATTGGATTTTTTTGAAAAACTGTATAATTACTACAACTACCCATTTTTGACCTCAAGTCTTGGAATTTCTCAATAATAATCACTACAACTACCCTTTAGTATCATATCTGAAAATAGAAAGACTATATTTGGAAATTGAAATTGTATTTAAATTTTTTTTTTAAGAATTAAAAAGTGATTTTTCACTTGAGAACAGGTTAAAATTATTTTTTTCATTTTCAATTTTTTGAAAACTCACCAAAAACTATTTTTAAAATAATTGAAAAATAAAATTCCATGGAGAAAAGGATCCTAAGAAACATATAACATGGGCCAAAGGAAAGCTCTTGTACCCCATATATGAGTAATTTCCAGACCCATTTGCTGTCCTTTTGCCTTCATATATAAGTTAGTTTGTTTCTTCTGTTTTGTCCTTTATGCAATTCAATATCCATTGAAAATTACTCCATCCAATGCCTGTAAGTGAAGATTCTTGGTGGAAACTCTCATTTAAATTTGTTGACTTCTATGTTCATTTTATACTCCTTTCGTTTTTATTTATGTGATATTAATATAAGATTTTAAAATTTATAATTTAAAATAAATTATAAATATATATATATGATTATACAATTTTCTCATTAAGAATAAAATAGACTTTTTCAAAAATTAAATTATTACTTATGTCTTTTTTAGGATTAACTAAAAATTTATAGATAATTAGAGGAGAAATTTAAATGGTATGACCTTTATATAGTCCTTTTCTTTAAATTGTCAAAATAGAAATTCAAGAATTTGTTGCATAAGGAGAAGAAAGTCTTAAGGTGTGGTGTAAAATCCAAATGTGTACACCTTGAAGAAGTTGTGTAGAGAATGGTAGAACACAAAAAAATTGGAAAAATACACAATTCAATTTTGTACATTTTGGAAAAAACAAATTTCATTTTTTTTTCCTATTAGCAAGTCTTCCATGTTGCTAATACCACCTTACTTCCTTTTTCATAAAATAATATAGTAAACAAGCAAATAAAATATAAGAGATTTTTAAATAATTATTTTCTTGCCAAATTCTAACTGATAGAGGTGGGAAGGGGTGTAACAGCAAAAGATGCCTCTACGCTCTCTCACACCACTTTGCCTAAAAACTGTTTATTTGTTTTGACACATAATTTTTTATACTATTTATCGTTTTCGTTATTTAAATATAATTATTCAATTATTTTAATTAAATCGAAAAAACTTTGAAGAAAAAAAAGACTCATTTTGATTCGAAGTGAATTGTGAGTGGGACTATGATAAAGACTAGAAAAATATATCCTAAGAGCAAGGGAACTCATAATTTCCCTCCTAATTAAGTACTAGTACCCTCGAAACAATTTATTTTTCTTATTTTTTTTAGTTCATTTAAAAAAAAGCAATTTTTTAATTCCATTTTCCTTCCTAACATGCAAGTTTTATAAAATTAAAGAATATTTTGATACATCCTACGCATTTCTAAATTAACAAAATTTAAATTTAATATCAAATTAAAATCATACAAATAAATTAGTATGGAGTGCGTGATAAACATGTAAATTTCCACACATGCCAATCGCACATTTTTGCCGAATCATTGACTTACTTCCTCCTCCCTCTTCTTCTTCTTTTAAGCCGTCCTTTGTATTCTTTGACTATTTAAAGAAAAAAGAAAGACTTTTAAAATTTGTGATTTAAAATTATTTTTAGATATTCATGTGACTGAGAATCATTTGTAAATAGGAAATTTTAAAGATAAATTATTTCCAATTAAAGTAAAATGACATTTATTTTGGGACGTACCAAAAAAGAAAAGATATCGTATAAAATGAGATTGAGGGAGTAATAAATTTAGTAGTCCGTTTGACAACTTCAACACTCAAATTCATTTGGAACACCACAATAACACTGCAAAAAATAACAGTAGGAACAAAAAAGAAAGATGAACAGATATTCAAGAATCACCAGTAAAAGCAAAAGCAAATCAGTAGGTAGAGATCATTTTTCTGTAGCAATGTCTGAAACCCCACCAATAACATGTAAACCCCATGAAAATGATGACAAGTGCATAAATGGGGAAGAAGGGGAGGGAGAGATATTTGGAGTTATTTTAAGAAGAAGTCGCTCTGTTTCATCATTCAAATCCATGATGGAGGAAGAAAGAAGTAGTTCAATGAAGAGATCATCATCATATGCTGCTGCTGGAGGAAGAGGAGGAGGCTATTGTGGAATTCATCATCAAAATGATTATCGTATTTCTCATGAACAAATTCACAATTTTAAGAAGAAGGAGAAAGGCAATAAGATTTTAAGAGCTTGCATCAGATTGCTTGGATTTTAGCTACTCAAATTTAGCTATATGAGATTAATTAACAGTATTAATTTTTCTTTTACTCCTTCCTCTGTCCTAGCTTTTAAGTATTTTTATTGATCTTAATAGTTATCAGTTGTATGGGTGCCTGGAAGCATATTTGAATTCACTTTTTCTTGCCCCAACCAAATCAAGCTCAAGTGTCGACGCATTCTGTATTACCTTCCGTTCTTTCAGTTTTGCCTTGGATTTCTCCGACAAGTACCCTATACAAGTGAAATCATGAAAAAGGTAAATCCATGTAAGAATACTAGCTTGACTTCATGATAATCATCGACATATAAATAAATCAACAAAATAAATAGTGAAAAGATATTATAATTAAATGTTCTCAATTATCATAATGACCTTCATATCAAATAAAAATACTAGGATATTTTCTACCCATTTTTTTTCTTCAAATTTATCAATGTATAAATCTATAAAAGAAAATGGGGGCCTAAAAATTTTGGAGCTCCAAACGAGATGACCCTGAATTTCCCTCACCTGAGTAACAAGACAATGGAAATCGTAAAAAGGAAGACTGTCATACCAAGCCATGAAGCTGGCTGAAAGTGGTAAGAGTTAATTCATTCAACAAAATCTGTTGGTCGAGCATATAAAAAAAATATCCAAGATTAACTGCCAGTTTATTATAGCAGTTGACCCATAAAATGTTTGGTTCTTCCAAGTAATATATAGCTTACAGTCCCTGAATTTTCAACTCTAAAAAAATAGCAAAATTGACGACTGTTAAAATATTGTTGCTGTGGTATAAAAAAGGGCAAATCGAACATAGTATATGTATAATACTATAGTTATACCATTTGATTACTCGGTATATAATTCATACTCGTGAAGCTTTTGCCTTGTTTTAAGACTGTTGCTGTAAGAAATGACTTGTGCAGATACCAGGTCATTCGATGACAGTTCACTAATCATCGATCTTTGTTCCTTCGCGATGCATTTCCAGATGTTGTACACAATATTAGTTTGGGAAAAACATTCTTTAAATCCAGTAAACTAGCCACAATCCTCTCATGTGCCACTTTAAATTTACACGGAACATTTATCCTTGGTGTAGTTAAAGAAAGAAATCTGATATTCTTAATTGCTTTCGCTGAAGTCTGCATCGATAACTTCTCCATCTCCATCATCTTTGCCAGTGGAACCAGGAGTAGGCTCAGAACTGGCAGGACCAGCTGGTTGGCTGTACAGAGACTGTCCCAGCTGCATTACTTCTTGATTCAATGCAGCCGTCGCATCCTTAATGGTTTGAGTAGAATCACTGGATATGGCATCCTTGAGCTCTTTCAGTTTGGATTCCACTCTCTCTTTAACATCAGCAGGCACCTTATCTCCCAACTCTTTTAGCTGCTTCTCAGTTTGGTATACAACAGATTCTGCTTGGTTCTTTGCATCTATCGCATCTCTCTTCTCCTTGTCCTCTCTAGCAAACCTCTCAGCTTCTTGAACCATTCTATCAACCTGATATTCCATTTCATTAAATGTAAGATCAGTGAGCAATGTGTCATAAGATTAAATAATAACCATCACAGGATCTTAACATGCAACTTCAGAACCCACATAAACTATTGTGTGATACTTGATCAAGGTGTGAGGAAAGATCAGGGAATGCAATTCGTATCTCATCAGGCATTTAATCATCACTAATATACTTGAAAATATGGTATAGATGTCAGTTGGAAAAACACCGGTATTTTTCTATTCAGCAAGGGAAATAACACATCTGGTAAGTGTACCTCATCTTTGGGCAAAGTACTAGCACCAGTTATAGTAATGTCCTGCTTCTTTCCTGTACCCTTATCAGTAGCCGTGACAGAAAGAATGCCATTTGCATCAATATCGAATTTCACTTCAATCTGGGGAACACCCCTGGGAGCTGGAGGGATTCCATCCAGACGGAACCTTCCAATAGACTTGTTATCTTTCACAAACTCTCTTTCACCTTGCAGCACATTAATCTCAACACTAGTTTGCCCATCTGCTGCAGTTGAAAAAACTTCTGACTTTGAAGTTGGTAGTGTTGTATTTCTTGGGATGATTTTTGTCATTACACCACCCAGAGTTTCCAGACCAAGTGACAGCGGAGTTACATCTAATAACACGATGTCACTAACATCTCCAGCCAAGACACCAGCCTGAGAATATAAAAGAGAACAATAAAACCACATCACAATGTTCACCAGTAAAATTACAAGATGTTTTTTGAGAGAGAGGGGGGGTGTGAAAGCCACAAACCTGAACTGAAGCTCCGAGAGCAACCACTTCATCAGGATTGACAGAAACATTAGGCTCTTTACCAGTCATCTTCCGAACAAGGTTTTGGACAGCTGGTATTCGTGTTGATCCACCAACAAGAACTACTTCATCTATATCTTTGAAGTTAAGGCTGGCATCCTTCAAAGCAGTTTCAACTGGAGTCTTAAGCCTGTGAAGACAAAGTTCAATTGGAGTTGTCAAGTCAGAAGGACAAACATGAAAACTAAGAAACAAGCTGATTATGCAAATAGCCTATCATCTCAAAATCTAAAATGTTGCATAGCGGAACCTATATATCCATATTAACACCCCATATTCAATGAGAGGTAATTTTGTGGACAAAAGTGGTACCTGTCCAATAAGTCTGAGCATAACTCCTCAAACTTGGCCCTTGTAAGTGTTGTGTCAATATGTTTCGGACCATCGGCAGTAGCAGTGATGAATGGCAAACTGCACAAATAGAGAAGGTACATTCGAGGAGAGCTTGTTAGAGCAGACGCAACAGCTTCTCCCTCTATATTTTCCCAAAGGGGAGAGGGAGCAAAGGAGAAAGAACTAGATAGTAACTGACAAACCTGACATTAGTTTGCGTCAAGGTCGACAATTCTATCTTCGCCTTTTCAGCAGCTTCAGTAAGACGTTGAAGCGCTTGTTTGTCTTTTAGAAGATCTATTCCTTCCTCTTTCCTAAAAGTATCAGCAAGCCAGTCCACAATTCTCTATTTGAGAGAAAAACGTGTAAGCATTGAACAGAAGAAGCCCCAAAACAAGGAAAAGAAGAAGATGCAAAGAGAAGGTGCTGATGATTTATTACCTTATCAAAATCATCACCTCCCAAATGTGTGTCACCTGAGGTAGAAAGTACCTCAAATACTCCATCTCCAACCTCAAGAACTGCATCATAGTAGTCAACATATGAGTTATCGTAGATACAAAAGGCACGTTTGAAGTTGGAATTCCACCCACATCATGGGAGCATTGTGAATAACAATAGCTATCTAAACTACCAAGGTCGCTTGTTTTGGTTGCTGGTTAGGAAGTGAATTGTTCATGAATTACCAGTGGTAGCATTTAGTTGTGATGTGTAAAAAGTAGAGTGTCTGATTACCGGTTTACTATCCACATAACTAAAACATGTATAGAAGATAAGGAGCACCAAAATGACCCCTAAATGCTATATGATGAGATAGTCTTGGCATACCTGACACATCAAAAGTACCACCTCCCAAATCGAAGACTAGAATGGTTTCATTACTCTTCTTCTCAAATCCATAAGCCAATGAAGCAGCAGTGGGTTCATTAATTATGCGGAGAACATCTAATCCGGCAATGCGACCTGCATCTTTTGTTGCAGTTCTCTGGGAGTCATTAAAATATGCGGGTACTGTAATCACTGCTTTACCAACTTGATCATTCAAGAATTTTGAGGCATCATCAACAAGCTTTCTCAAGACCTGGGACCCAGAAATGTAGTAATTTCTTAGAATAACAAGAAAACAAATACCATGGTTTTCGAATAAGCATCATTGAAATAGGTAAACACAGATACCTGAGCAGAAATTTCCTCTGGAGCAAACTGTTTACCAATAGCAGGACACTCAAGTTTAACATTCCCATTCTCATCCTTCATCACTCTATACGACACCTGTTTGGACTCTTCATCAACCTCCGCCATTTTCCTCCCTATAAACCTCTTCACTGAGAAGAAAGTGTTCTCCGGATTCACCACCGATTGCCTTTTCGCTATCTGCCCAACTAATCTGTCCCCGTTCTTCGTATACGCCACTACAGACGGCGTGGTTCTCTGCCCCTCTGCGTTTGTCACTATTGTTGGTTTCCCACCTTCCATTACTGCCACTGCTGAATTCGTTGTACCCAAGTCTATTCCCACCACCTTCTCGTTCACTACTTTCATGGGTCTGTACTTTTGCCTCACCGCCTTGTCGCTGTAACATTTCTTCCCAGATACGAAGCTGATCCTCCCGCCCAAGAATGGAGTCTTGGTGTCCAGCTTATGGCCGGAAAATGGGATTCTCACTTGGTGGGTTGCTGATGAAGCCATGAAAATTGATAATATGATGCTGCTAATAGGATGATGATCGGCAATTCTTACGTGTTGAAACTGTGCAAGTGAGAGATATGTATATATTGGTAAAGGACAATTCTAGAAGGGCCTAGTTGGGATGAGAAAAGTTTAGGCTATTTTGGAGTTTGTACTGTAAATGCGATAGATAAAAAAGGGATGTCATTGTCTTGGTTATGGGGGTTTTCAGGAGAAAACATTTGTAGGAAAATTGTGGCCAACTCCAGCACCTTCTCGTCAAGAACTTCTATTTGGCGTTATTTGTTTTTGGGTTCATAAAATTAAACTCAATCAATTGAAGAACAATTAATTTATTTATCGATTTAATTCATTTCAATCTAACTTATTGTTGATATTCAATCCAAATTAACTCGAGAGATTTTGTCATCATATTTTTAAGAGAATTATTTGATATATTTTATATAGTCAAAATAAAAAAAAAAATATAATTTGATTAAGTATAAAAATATTGAAAAAGAAAAATAAAGTAAAATTCAGTAAAGGTTAGGTCGAGTTAAGTTTTAACCCGCTCTATAACCTATTTTGACTTAATCAAAATTTGGATTGAATCTTGACCCGTTTATTATAATGACTCATCATAATTCGTTAAATTTGACCACATTCACCTAGTTGTCACCCCTAGTTTTTTTCCACTTGAAAAGGATTTTTTTTATTCACAAAAATTTAAATTTTTTTTACCAAGTTAAAAATAATAATTTTTTGACAAAAAAAAATTCAAGAATCGAGGAAATATCCGGAGCAAGTTATGCACAAAAAGTAGAAGATTATGGTAATTGTGTTATGTAATGTGCCAAATTCGTACGCGTAAATGGATGTGGTTAAATAAGTAATATAGTGACTTTTATGAGCTAGACTAGATTATAAAACTCAAAGGACTTTTGATTAGTAAATATCTATTTTTGCTTTTAAATATAAAATTAAGTGGTAGTGTGTGAAAAGAGTTTGAAAAGTGTCTTTTAACTAAACAATTATAATGTACAATTAAGCAAATTAAATAGCAATGATTCGACTTCAACATGGGGTTGTTATCAATTATTTGAAAAATTTCAGGGCTACGGCTTGATTACAAATTCATGCAAAATATTTCCACCTTAGATTCAGATTGTTTAACAAGTTATTGGATTTGACTCTCCTCCCGTTACACCTTCTTTCCATCTCCTTAAGAGTATATTTAGATGAATGACATGTATTATATAAAAAATTTAAAGATATTGATTAAATTAATTTAATAAATTATTTAATTATAATAAAAATAAATAAGGAAAAAAAATCATCAACTTTGATAAGAAAAATCTCGTCTTTCACTAATTTTGTCTCTTCATTAATATAATTATTTTCACGATATATATATATATATATATATATATACACATTTTATATCACAATTAATATTATTTTCCTAGTATAAAATTTAAGAATATTCTTCGCCTTTTTTTCGTTTCCTTTATATCTGACAAAGTAAGACAAACATAAAGGATATAATGAGATCAAACATTGGTAAAGCAACAAACTATTAGGTGAAAAACGAGATTAACTTTATTTTCTTTCCTCTTCATTTTTTTCACTTTTGTATAGTTTTATTTGCTAAATACTGATTTTCTATTCAACAAAAATAAGATTTTAAAAAAAATGTCAAATATATTTAACAAGATCTCTCTCTCCCTCTCTCTCTCTCTCTTTATATATATATATATAATTCGGAAAACATAATCTGAAATTTATTTTTAATATTAAAATTTTGAGATTATCTCGAGTTTTTTTGTGTATTTTGTATTGTCTTTCGTGTACTTTTTATTAAGGATATTCATGATTTGATTTGATTCGATTCAATTGAAATTTCAAATAAGTAAAATAAAATGAATTATGTTAAAAATCAAAATGTATAGTTAAAGTGATGATACAAAATTGGCAAATTTTTTTCCTTATTTGTTTTTTAACTATTGTTAAGAGGTTTGTAAAATTAATTTAATCTGGATCTTTAGATTTTAGATATGATACATGTCACTCATCTAAATATACACTTGAGGAAATTGAGAGAATATATAATGGAGGGGAGCCAAATTCTTTAATGAAGTGTAAAAAATTGAGTCAATATTTTAAAATTATTTATAATTTTAATATAGCAAAGTTGGCATACATACTTGGTGGTTATTATCGGAGTTTAAATTTACCTTATATAAATTTCTTTCTTACTTAGTTAGCGCTCCTTCATTATTATTTTTGCTTAATAGGTATAAAAAGCATAAATTTTTATTTATTTAAACACACACAAAAAAAGAGGCAAGATATAAACTTTTAATAATGGAGGGGAGCCAAATCCTTTAATGAAGGGTAAAAAATTGAGTCAATATTTTAAGATTATTTGTGATTTTAATATAGCAAAGTTAGCGTACATACTTAGTGGTTATTATCGGGGTTTAAATTTTACCTTATATAAATTCCTTTCTTATTCAGTTAGTGCTCATTCATTATTATTTTTGCTTAATAGGTTATAAAAAGCATAAATTTTTATTTATTTATTTAAACAAAAAAAAAGAGGCAAGATATAAACGTTTGATTCATCCGGCTACTTTATAAACCTTAAATATTATAATTTCTTACCTTGATTAAGAGTGATTGTATTGATTTTTTCTTTTTAACTTATGTCAAAAGTAATAAGTCAGTACGAATAAGGATCATTTTTACCCATAAAGTATCCAAATTAGCTCATATATACACTTAAATAATTTTTGGACTAAAAAATACCCTTACTGTCAAGCTATTGGGCCACTCCTACCTCCAACATCCAACTCTCCGTTTGGGCTTACGCTGGCATCCAACTTGTCATAAATTTTGCCACGTATATGTCCACATAAGCATGCCACTTAGGATCCCAAATTAAAAAAATCCTAAAACCCGACCCGTTCAAAATAAGTTAAAAGGTATCTAATTAGGTCTTGTCCCTTATTTCCCACTCTCGTTTGGCCTCCATTTCTTCCATCGTTCCAATTCTTCCTTTCGCCTCTATTTCTTTGTTCATCGTTCCAACTCTCTGTTTGGCCTCCATTTCTTCAAGAAGCTTTCTTCACTTGTAGAATTTCGAAGCAATGTCTGAATCCTCTACCAATTCACTTGAACCACCGTATGCAAGAAGATGTCATTGTGGACTCAATGCGTTAAATTTGACAGCTTGGACCGATAGAAATGCGGGTAGAAGGTTCTACAAATGTTCAAGACCCAAAGTAAGTTGTAAAATAATTAGAGATTTGAACGTTCATACACAAAATTTTATTGGTTAGATTAGTAGTAAGTCCTTCTGTAATACATTCCAGAATTGTGATGGTCGAATTTATAGACTAAATGTAGATCACTTCATGTGGATATTGGGAATGACAAGACAAAGAAGAATTTCCGCCAAGAGCAGTAGCTGTCATAATGGACCTAAAGGGTAAATTGGATGTTATGAAGGTTGAAAGAAACAAATTGAAATGGATACGAAGTGGCTGAAAAGGACAATGTGAGAAGAAATGAATTTTTTTCAGCACAACAGACTGGAAAAGTTATGATTTTAGAGAAGAAAAATCAAAAAGTTGAAAATGATCATTTTCGTTTTGATTCTTTAGGGATCATAAAGTGAATTAACGTGTTTTGTGGAAGTTAACGTTTGTTCTTGTTGTAGTACATATGTTGAAGTTTGTATTTGTTAGTGAAGTTGCAGTAGAGTTTGTATTTGTTAATGAAGCTATGGTAGTTGTATTTGGGCATGGCTGCTCTTCTTCTTCATTCTTCATTCTCATTGCTCTACTGAATAAGCTTGACTGTAGATTTTTTTAAAGGTGGATTGAATCTTGGTCATGTGTTGTTTACACTAAGCAGATTTACATCATGTGAGAGTGCAACAAGTATCAATGAAGAGTGTTGAGGTCAACGAAGCACAAAGAAGATAAAACTCTCAAAGCAGAGGTCTCTACACCTTTAGTTTATCTAACAGAACTTTCTGCAGACATATATCTAATCACATTTTGTTCTTGAAGCTCCTGCAGGCCTACACCGGCAGAAGACTCTAATGTTCCCTGAAGCAATTCAATAGAGTTAAACAAGCATATAATAAGTATTGATCCCTTACCTTTTAAATCCAAAACCTTGTTATAAAGTCCCTTAGCAGCCTTGATGAACTTGATCTTGAGATCTTCAACATGTTGCTTTACTGTGATCATAATGCCAAACTCATCAACTTCACTTCCAACGAAGCTAAAGGATCGTATTTTCAACATAAGTGAACTCCAGTGGCTAAAGCATATTTACAGTTGGACTGAATGGTGGAGCTCATATCTGCAAAATCTCATAGGAATTGCTTCATTTTCAGTTATCACCAATTAACAAGGATGATTGGATGAAAAATTATCTGAAAGTGATCAAGTAAAAGAGATTGTAATAAATATTGATTTGGAATCTCAAACACATCCTGATTGAACCTCAACAGAAGAACAAAATACAGGAAGATGTTGTTCCAAGTAGCTGTCAGTTTATAAATCTCGATAAGAATCTAGCTTTCTTGCAATATTTCTCAACATCGTTGAAATCGAGTAAACTCAGGTGAATTATCTCCATAGCAAACTCTAGACGGACACTCAAACAAGCAGTATGCAGAGGAGACTCATTACCTGCTAATGAAACTGCCCTAAGCAAAAATAAAGCCCCAGACTCCACCTGTGAAATTTCGAGCTTCTAATGAATATTTCCAGTTCAGCAGGGGTTTATTTGCTCCCACACGAGCCAAGATGTGTAATGACAAAATGACCTACACAAATCCAACATTAAAACTGCAGCATTTGCATAACATGAACGGACGATAAATGAACTAAAGGTGACTGAGTCTCACCTTCTGCTCTTGAATGTAAACATCAAAGACTCTATCTCCAACAGAACCATCGTTGATAGACCACACTTACTACATGTCATCTTAGTTCCTTTTCTTGAGTGAGCCCACTCTCCTGCCCTTTTAGTTGCAACATCCTTTTCCCTAGTTCTTTTGTTCTTTGGTCGTCCAACTGTCTTCATGAGATCAGGTCGGTCCATTGCATGTTCCGGCAATACATTCCAGAATTTCTCACCTCTTACAGGCATCAACTTGGCCTTATATGTCAACAAGTAAGCTTCCTTACCATACCACCAATTAATTTCAGTACTTGGTTCTATTTTCTGGTATAGCATTGCTCTGATGGCATGAGGGCATGGGATGCCAGTCAGCTGCCATGATCTACAGGTGCGTTTTTTCTCCACCAAGTTCACTGTGTGTCTATCATCACCTTCAGATACTTCATACCCAAGATCACCATTGAAATCAACATTACATAACTGAGCTATTTTCATATACGCAGTGAATAATTTCATGCAATAAGGACTGTAATTAGCAGTCCATTTGGTTACACTCTCTTCCTTCTTTCTTAATCTGTTCATCACTTTGATTCTTATATCTTCAAGCATTTTCAAAATTGGCTTGCCTCTTGCTTCTAGGATCCAAGAGTTGAAGGACTCTGTGAAATTATTATCCACCATTTGATTTTTACATGAAGTATCCAAATATACCCTGCACCATCTCTCAGGTGGATATGTAAGCAAATCCTGCGCAGCACTCTTCGACAATGCACCAAGTGCACTCAGCTGATCCTTAAAGTCTTCTTCATAAGTACTCCAAGCAGCCCACCAAAGTAGTTTTTTCATCTCTCCTGACCTAAATCTCTTCATCCAGTTGGCCTCAATATGTCTAACACAATACCTGTATTCATTAAAATTAAATGGTTAGTAAAAATGATAAAAATAAAGTAACCAGCAGCCAGAACTGGAGTTAAAAACAAGCAGCCAAGATAAAGTATAAGTAGTGAATAATTAACACAATACCTATATTCTTTAAAATGAATGGTTAAAGTAACCAGCAGCCAGATCTGGGAGTTAAAGAACAAGCATAACAGGTACAAACAACCAAAACAAAGAACAAACATTAATAGGTACGAAATAGAAGACTTTGTCCTAGCTGGATAATTTAACAGAACAAAGGCTATATGAATAAGCCAGATTCAATAGATGCATTAAGAAAAACTCATGATTATTGATACAAATCAACAAGATTAAACACTAGCATTAAAGGGTCTAAAACATTAAAGCAAAAATAATCAAACATAGGTGCAAATCTGATCCACAGAAACAAAAAAGAATCTGCTTACCTTCTGATCCACAGGTGTCAAGAGTACAAAAATAATCAAAGCATATCAAAGTACCTGTGCTGACACAAAGGAAGGACATTTGCCACTGCATGTAACAGTCTCTGTACATGTCAAATTGCATTAAATAACTATGTAGTTACCAATTGTTACAAAGAATGGACATAATGATTAAAATAAGCACAACAAAATTGCTTACCTTTTGCATATCAGAGATAAAGATGACACTTTCACCATTTTTTAGATTCAATGAATTGTTCAAGAGTTGTAGAAATCATGTCCATGTCCTAGTTGTCTCTTTATCCACTACAGCCCATGCCAATGGATAGAAGGAATTCTGACAGTCTTGTCCCATAGCAACCAACAATTGTCCCTTGCATTGACCCTTCAAGAAGGTCCCATCTAGTCTAATAAAAGGCCTCAATCCTTCTTTCCATCCCAACTTCAGTGCAGTGCATTGAAACAAATATACATTCTAAGAAACCTTCTTTTACCTTGTTCTAACCCATCTTTTGATAAATTGATCACAACATCACTACCAGGATTGCTCAACCTAATCTCATTTGCATAAGCCTCTATTCTGTTGAAATCATCTAAGAAGCTGTCTTGCATTTTTTGAAGGGCCATCCTCTTCCTTTTCAACTTTGAGGTATTAGCATTCAGGTTGAATTCATCTTTCAAGTCTTGTCTCATATCTTTAAGCTTGTACTGAGGATTATTCTGCAACTTACTCTTGAAATATTGTGCTAAAGTACTTGTGCAAGCTCTAGGATTTTTAAATGTATCCTCACAATTGTGATTTGTCTTCAATGTTTTAATCCTGAAACCTGGACCCTTGCCATCTTTTGAAATAAAAAGGACAAATGGACAACCAATCATGCATTTATACCTCAATCTGGTTCTGTCACTTTTTACCACTACTATAGGTTTGGCATTTGCAAGGGCATACAAATTCACAATTTTTCTTGCCTCATTCAAGTCCTTGTAGGTCATGGAAGGATGAAGTTCCTTGTAATGACTGAGCTTGTCATTTACTTCTCTATTTTTTTGCATCTTAATTATCTCTAATTCCTCAAAGTTATACTCATCATCATTTAACTTTTCTGTATCACTAGAACCACTTTCTGACTCAGCATCAATGCCATATTCACACTCCACTAAAGATGCGCCACTATAGTGGATAATATCAGTGTCATCTTCATACTCCACTAAAGATGTGTTACTATAGTGGATAATATTAGGGGCAAAAACAAATTCCTCACAATCATCAACAGCAAATAAATGGATCACCTTAAACTGCTCATTTAATAAGGACTGCAGTTTCCTAATACCCTCAGACCCTTCAACTAAGTAAAATTTTTCACAAGTAGTTGTTTTACTAGTAGAAAACCAAAATTTTCTTTATACTCCTCCACTATCTTATTATAGCCTATGTGATCTGAATCCATATCTCTTCTAGTAGTCACATACTTCTTGTCATATACTAGTTGAGGTGTTGTAATCCATTTATCCCCATGATGTATCATAAGGTCAACAGTAAGCTTTTGCATGTTGAACTGGAAAAAAAGACAAAAATAGATATAAAGAGCGCTCAAATCAATAAAATAAGGATCCCAAACAAAAAGAAAACGACCAGACCATAATAAATAATGCAAACATAGATAGACATAAGAGACCACCTATCTAATACAACATAAAAAATAGAGTAAAAGAATAGTGCAACACCACATGTATACTACTATTTTATAACAGAAAATCACAAACGGACAACCATCTACAAGGGAACACAAAAACGTTAAGGGACCTCTTCAAAACTACCAGAATCTAGAAATAATGGAAAAACAACTTCAAAATCACATGAATAGTATTATTTTTAACAGAAAATCAGAAAAGGACAACTATCTACAACGGAATCCAAAATACAAGAACACAAAAACATAAAGGGACCACCTAAAAATATCAAAACTACCGGACCATTTTAAATAATGCAAAACAACTACAAAACCACATGAATGATACTATTTTATACCATAAAATCAGAAAAGTACTGTTTGACTCAAACAAAATAACATCGTAAGTCATAACTCATCTCAATGCACCCAAATTACATAAAAGGTACTGTTTGAACTCAAAATAAACACAAAATTATTCACTATGCCAGCATATCAAAAGACGACTACAAATAAAAAATCCTAACAAAAATTTTGTAAAAGTAGTAAAAATAAAATAGTCATTACTGACCTACAAAGATAAAGCCTTTGTTAAGTTGGATCCCTCCAAATGGAGGGCCCACATGCAATTGTTGAAATCAAATTTGTAACTGCAAATTTGATTTCAACTTTGGAGGCTGCAATTGATTTCAACAATTGCAGACTGCAACTATCCTCTTCTCTGATTGGTCAAGAGAAGAGGTGGAGAAATTTTTTCTCCTATAAATAGAGGGCTTCTGCTTTCATTTCAAACACACCAAAACAGAAAGAGAAAAAAAGAGTCACTGTGGAGAAATTTTTTCTCCTATAAATAGAGGGCTTCTGCTCTCATTTCAAACACACCAAAACAGAGAGAAAAAAAAAGAGTCATAGAAAGAATAAAATACATTAAATATTTTATCTGTGAGATATACCATAGGCTATTTAATAAAAATAATTTGTGAAGAAAAATAGAGTGTGAGCGATATTTTAATAAGGTGAAAAAATCAAAAGATAGTATTTCTTTTGTGTGCGTAAAAGTCTTTGGGAGTAGTATACTAGTGCCTACACGGTGTAAAATTCCAAAAAAAGAGTATTTCTTTTTTGTGTGTAGAAGTCTTTGGGAGTATTGTACTCGTGCTTACACAGTGTAAAATTTCTTACTATAGTAATAATAGTTGCTCCTCTTGGCCCGTGATTTTTTTCTTATTTAGAAGGGTTTCCACGTAAAATTCTTGGTGTCTTTATTTTC